>NNCF01126469.1:211030-262969 GCA_002313205.1 Laupala kohalensis
ACCGGGTGTCCTTCCTGACGCACCTCCCCGAGGCGGGTGATGAATGAATGACATGAGGGTGAATGATGATGAGTGAATGTTGTGGTGGAATGGTGATGATAGGCAGGGAAAACGGGAGTACCCCTAGAAAACCTGCAACAAACCCCGCTTTGTTCCCACCGCGAATTCTACTTGGATCAGACAGAATTTGAACCAGCATCACCAGAAGTAGAAAACGAGCACGCTAGACACTACGCCACTTGTACGATAATTGAAAAGTCTCTCTCAATTTTCGGTCTGAAGTTAATTTAAATATAGTGTAATGACTGTTAAATCAAAATCAATACCAGGTATGCCAATACCAGGCATTATAAAACACCTCAATGTTATCAAGTACATTAAATTTTGTAAAAAAAAAAAATGTTAACTTGTCAAACCAAGGCACACACTACCATTGAACAAGCCAAACATCTGAAACATTTCTCGATTCATCTCTTTGTCTTGAGACTCGTCATGACAGACAGTACATAGAAATGTAATGTCTTTTTTTAGGAAGCTATATACTTAATTCAATTATTGATCGTTTACAATAACAGGGTTGTTAAATGTAACTGGAATTTAAAACGTCTATAAGGTTCGTACACTGTAACATATCATATAGTTCATAATATGAATGTAAATGTATTTCAAGTTCGTCGGATATTTCTAACGGCTGAAACCCATAATCTCTCTTTCCCAGTATTAATCACTTACGACTATTTGAAGAGTTATGAGATTCGAAAACAAATTACAAGTAGTTTGAAAATAGATTTTATTTTGAGATGATACTATTGCAGAAGTTGTAAACGTGCAGGTTTTCAACCTTCTCTGGTGGCCTTATAGCAGAAAGAAAAGAAGGAATGAGGGATGACTTGTGGTCTGCGGCATATTAGAGAAATATTACAACATTCGCTGAGGTCGGCCAAAGATAAATTGTAGCTAGCCTGCTATATAATACCAAATACGCCGGATCGGTTAACATTCACCTTGCAATCTCTCGAGTCACATTACCTCTAGTATTGGTAAAAATCCTTTTTATCAGGTATTTCGAATTCTAACAGTAAAACATACGTTTTAGAAGTATCAATTGGAATTCTCATTCAAAATCCGTTTGCTCCACTACAAAAACTGCAATGAGAAAAGAAGGACTGCGAACTCGAAAATACAAATACGGAAAAATAATCTCCATTTTTCAATCTCATTTCTTTTCAAGACATATACTATTTTAACGGATGAGCTTTCTTTTATACTGAACGACATAGATACACGCATTTTCAAACGATCTGCAATAAAGAAAATGAAATAATATAATTTATTTCTTGGTACACGGGGTATATTTAAAGGTTTGTAATAATGCTGAAAGAAGAATTATCTAATTCCTAGTTCATTTTTTCAAGATACTCGCACGGATTTTGCACTAGTTTATTTAATTAGAGAGCGGAATCCGATCATACACGCTTCACGCATAACTCCATCTACCAATATTTACATATTTCCAAATGATGCAATTTGGTTAGTATAACGAGTCATTCTTTAAAGTCAATCACGATGAAAACTCTCATAAATCAAATAGAACAAGCAAATACATTCATAATGAAAGGCTCATAATGTACTACCTATAAAACAGTTATCGGTGGCTTAGTCAGCAATAAAACATCTTATTTACAGTTTATGTTATTTCTAGTAATCTCGTTCTGGGTATGTTATGTATTATCCTTTTTTTTTTCATATAACTTTGGTTGTATTATATCTGCAAATGAGCATCCACAAAAGGACACCTCTCGTACCTCCATATTTGTATAATGAAGTTAAGGCGTTCTATTTTTTTGCCAAACTTTTGTGAACAGTTTTGTAACCTATTTATTGTTACACAAGCATTTTCACCTTGTCTATTCACAATCTCCCTTCTCTAGCAAATAAAACTACACTCTGTACCCTTATTTTACATTGAAGTGTGAACCTGATTATTTGGTTTTTATTCGTTATTGTTTTTCACATCTAAGCCTTATGAAATAAATAAAATTTTGATGTTGTTTAATGAAGGTGGTAATATGAGTGGGATTATCGAAATAAAAAACAAGTAACTACACAATATTTCCGAATTAGAAAAATCAATTGTTTCCATAAAAACAATGTCGCAAAGGAGATAAAATTTCTAAAAAATTGAAAGAAGTTAAAATAAATCTGTTTCAGATAATTTAACTGATAATATGCCGATAGAAGCTCTAGGGATTGTAAAAGATTTGAATTCCTTTCTTTGATGCTATTATGAACGTTAACTATAAAACCAAACGTAGAAGCTAACTGGCACCACTTCAACACGTGCTGTCACGCGTTACTCTGAAGCACGTGACAACCATTTGACTCAACCGTGCACACAAGATATCCCTGCCGTGACCTGCCTCGTGATTCAAACGCACGACCCACTAGAATAACAGTTATCGTACTCACCAGTGTTCCCTCAGCACCGGCAGTCGAACGGCTGTAATCGAGAGGCCATCATCCAAAGCGCCGGCGATTAGTTGCGGGGGTGTCGCGGCTACGGTATGGACGCGTGCGTTGCGTGAGGTCGCGTGCGTTATGAGAGCAGCGCGCTAGTAACGGCAGCGGCGACGGCGAAGGTAGTGACGCGCGTGGCGGGCGGGAGGAGCTGTAGAAGTCCCCGGGCGCGCGCGCACCGTTTTATAGAGATGCCACCACGGTTGCCAACGGCATCGGCGTCGGGGCGCGGGAGGATGAAGTACTGTCTTGCGCGCCTGCGTCGCTTCGTAACTGTGCGCGCGCGCATCTCTGCTACACCCCTAGCCCCGCAACTCAGTCTTACACCCGCACAATCATATATCACGGTTATATGTAATATATATTGTAAATACGCCTGTAGAAATTATAGCATAATAAAATACACAATTTCCTCGACGTTACGACCGCTTCTGTCAAGCGTCTGACGAGGAACTTTCTTCCTGAGGTTTTTATGCAACAGTTACCTGATGATTGTCTTCTGCGCAGGCTGAAACGTTGTGTTAAGTGATAATAAATCGTGTGTGAACAATTAAGACCGTCACTTTATTTTGTTATGTATAAAAATACACACAATAATTTAAAGAATTAGCTTGATGTGGCTGAATGATCTAATTTCCCCATAATAAAATGTTGTAACAGTAAATGCCCCGATTACTGTCCTAGAACGTTAGCTGAGATGTTTGGGCAACACGGAGAATGTCAAGGCATTCTCACGATGATTATAATGTGATCACAGGAGCATGGATATATGTCAGCATTCACATTTAAAAAAACTCACAAAATAAACGTTACAACAATATATTGGAACAATAAATAGATAGACCCAAATATGTTTAGAATTCAATATTGAATTGAATTCTAAATTTTGAGCTCTCTTGACCGTGCTGAGAATGAAGGAGTCAAATATAAATTTTATACCTTTTACATCCTTACAGAGTTTACAGTGAACTTAATTATTAATCTTCTTCCGATCCTCAATAAAAAAACATGTGGGATGCCGTATTCACGGTTTACTTAGATCTGTTGATCTATGAGTACATTCCAGTTATACGGTATCAAAGCAGCACATAACAGCCAGCGTTCAGTCCTGCAGCGCAAGGGCAAGGACGCATAAAAATTTCAGACCGCGTCATGGAGAGAAGTAGCATTTTCTGGTGCAGCGTTCCAACAGAACGTGAGAGACCCTAGTCAGGTGCGCACTGTTCGGATATGCACAGAGGAACTCCCACAGACTGCCAAGTGTGTACATCTGGTGCGGTCCATGCTACCACCAAACGCGCGAGACGATCACAGTCACACCTCCCTTGAAAACCTCACGAGCCGTCACTCCTCGCAACCGTTCCAATCAACCCCTAACCCAACGAACGCACCCTCATTATACCTCTCCCGAACCACTTTTTCCATGGTTCTCGTTCGAGATCAATCCGCTGTGACGTGCGTCTAGACGTACTATAGAGTGCGCTGTCTGCTGCTATGAAACCAAAAAACAACTTATTTTTTGTTACAATATATTTGTTGTTACCCATATTTATATTCTAACAACCTTCCACTGCAAAACAATCTCACGCTATTATTACTCGCAAACATGTAAATAATATTATTCAGTTTAACTAAAAAAATGTTATATAAGGTTATTGCAATGTGTAGGTTGACAGTTTTGCTATCAAAACCATTTAGAGTAGAGATAGGTGAAGTCCTATTGTCGAGTGACCTGGGCACATAGGATTCGACATGTCCATGTTAAACAAAACATCATCGCCTCACAGCTCTTCATAAAATATTTCATTTTCAATTCGGATGATATTTAGTAAGCACAAAAGAAATAGTTTTCAAAAAAATATTTATGTTTGAAGGAGAAACTTGTATTGGGGAATTGTTTTACAAATTTCAATATATTAGATAAAAGATAGGATTTATCTTACTCAATGTTATGCAGAATATGTCTTGTCTACGTTGTGGAGTAAAAACTTTACAAGATAGTACTCCGAATGGGACGACTAATATTTACTTAGTAACTTTTTTATTATGCAAAAAATACTGTTTTTGTTTCGTCTAGTGATGGTTATTTTTACAATATATTAATGCAGAGTAAAATTTTTAATTGTTTTAAACTAAGTTTGTTTGCTTTTTACTTAGAACAAAATAGATATTTTCTACCCCTCAAATGTTTTCTACTATAAGTTTTCCTCGAGTGTTATAATGACGTAGATGGATAAAACATGATAGGTTAAAATATTTTTTTAAAAAGATTTTTTTTGTTAGATACCATAGTATTGAATTGTCGACGGGTTTATATTTGTGTACCAAATTTCAGTCGATTCCAATAAAGGAAATTGGTTCCAAAGATACTAGGTTTAACATACTAACTATTGAAGTTAATAAAACGTTTGTAAAAATAGATCGAGCTTCTTTGGGAGTTTTAAAGCGATTTTTTTATCTACGAACTATACGTTGACACGTGAACGTGCTTACCCAGCGTTGCACTCTAAAATCGGTGGGTTTTTTTCTCGAGATAGTACTGTAGCAATGGATTACTAAAATTCTAAACACTTTTATCAGTTCGAGAGTATATAATTATATGTCACAATCATTCCAAGTGAAATCTGAAACTGATTCGAAATGTTTTAATTTTTACATTAATTTACTGTTGAAAATTCTACGTTTTACTAATTATTTCCTCACATGCTCCTTAACTGAAGACATCAATAACAGAGAAATAACTCTTCCTTGTAAGTTAACTTTACATTCATCTACTCATTACTACTCATCATTATCATTTCCATTACTGAAGCAGGACGATAACGTGTCGTCTTTATACACATACATATGGAAATTAATTTCACGCTCATTTTTTGAGGTCTTTGTATTGCAAGCAACACAGATTTGATAAGTCATAGACAGTATTGAACCCAGGATTTGGTTTGGCAGGGTGTATCATGATCATTCGATGCATTGATGTGTGTATATATGTACACAGTTATAAATGAATAATATTTGTTTATTATATTAATCTTAATAATAAATAAAATGAAAGTTTCGTTGGTACTTTTCTTTCAGAGCTAATAAAATGAAAATGAAAAGGATATGAGTCTTCTTTTCCACATGCGGGAGATATTCTAAAAAAAAGTAAATAGGTTCAAACCTGATGAATTCTTTTTAAAAAAATCTGATGTTAAAAACAACTGCATTTATTATTCATTCAAAATTATTATTATTTTATTATTTATTTTTATTATCTTATATTCAAGAGACAATATTAAATATTTTTTGTGATATATTTTCCCATAAACAGCCAACTCTCGTTAGATCCGAAATGTGGCAGTTAATAACCTGTCCCCATTGTATTCACTTGTGTTATATTTATTTAATTGTTTGTTCGACATGTAATCGAAGAAATGGAGTGTCGCATTTTATATTTCGATCATTTTTATGGCGAGACGATTCCCTAGAATCGTTTATGTGATATCCTTTGAATAGTGTGCATGGTCCCTCCCAATATAGATAGACATTCCATGAAGTCTCATCCTCCAATTAAAAACCTAACCTGGAAGTAGGCTAAGATGTTTTTTCTACGTGGAATTAGACAAGGTTGCTCATCCGTCAATAAACCAGCGATGTATGCTTCAACTGCTTCCAAGCAGTACAGTAAATGCTTTTATTGGTGTAAACTGTTGTCGCTCTATTTTTATCTATGAAAGATACGTACGTATTCTTGTCGGATTCTGCTACTGATCCCATAATTTTTTTATTTAGATTCAGAAGTGTCGTTGAATTATAACAATTCTTATATAACTCATTTTATGATGTATAATAGATAATAACATAGGCAATAGTGATAAAAATAGTGATAAACAAGAAGTGAAGAATAATCCAAATTATTTCAAAAACATTATTATTATTCTTTTCTCTTCACAGATTTACGGTATTTGGACAATGTGTTCGAAAATTCAAAAGCTGAACACAATGATGCGATAGTTGTGCAGAGTATATTGATGCAACACCGTATACACAAGTGATGGCACGGTTGCGCCATCCAAGGGGCAAGAGAAAAAGTTGACAAGATAAATCGAATTTACGCTTTTAGGTCATGAAATTTAAAAAAAATGTTCATTTACCTACATTTCGATACTCTTTGTATTTTCTTTAGAGCTTTTATTATATGAGTATTAACATCAGGTAATCACCCATACCAAATGAGTATGGTAATATTACTTAAATAAGAATGAAGGTCAGAATATAATAAGAATTGAATTGAAGCGTTGGGCAAGGATTGAGTAAGTACATATTCCGTGTACCCTACACGTGGAGATTATATGTGATAACTTTCGGTCAAGTGAAAATGGCGACCAGCCGGGACTCGAACCCGGGTCTCTTGCTTTGATCGGAAGGGTGTTAACCGCTACACCACCGGTTCGCCTTCCACAACTGTACATCATTTCCACCCAGACCTAAAGTGCACACAGCATAGTGTGCCGCCTGGTTCACTTATCTCCTGTATGGGGATGTGTCTCAGGTCTGCCGGGGTTTAGGTCTGGGTGGAAATGGTGTATCTATCCTTTAATTAGGTTAGTTTCGCTTGCGCGATAAGCAGCACATAAAGCGTTAATTGTAGGTGTGTGCATTAACGGCATATTATAATAAAACTAATGTTTGCTCCAGAAATGTTATCTACATATTTCAAGTACTCGCGTATTATTGGTGTTTGTTTAAACTATATTTCTAACGCATTTCTATACAACAGTATATGTGATTCGCCCACTAAAATAATACGTGTAGCACTTTCTTCCGTTATCTTACTATTAAGTATTGTAATAATAACTAGAATAGGAAGAAAACGAAGATATTTCTTTTTGCTTCACTTATGCAATTCTGTTAGCGCAAAACAAAAAACTTTTGAACCAATAAAAGGATAAATAAAACAATTTTTGTCAACTTCAAGGGGAAAATACTCGTATAGTAATATAATTTAAAATATGATTATATTTATTTTATAAACATTTTTTTACACGATTTGTACAGAAGTTTGCTTATATCTTAAAGAAATTAATTTGAAAACAAGAAACTTGAAGAAATTGGAAAACAAGTGGTACTTCTGATTTAAAAGATGTTTTGCGTATCACGTCAACATATGCTGGAGACTTTACCCTTTGATCAATCTTGCGGAACTTTTATCCTCCCTAATTTATTTCAAGCTAAATTTAGAGGAAATCTAACTTGATGACATTTCCAAAGTTTTCTTTCGAGAGACCGCAAGCCCGTATCAGAAAAAAGATATATGAAGTGTTCGCATACTTCATACCACGAGACTTGTATTTCACGGACATTGAAAAAACCGGATGCTGTCCCAAGTTTTATACATTTTTAATGAGTGAAATCTCAAACAAACTAAAATAAATTTAACTTCAAGCATTACTTATTCCGAATATAAGATGGGAATTTTCGACTTGAAATATGAGGAAACAATTCATAGTGTGTTTTAAAAATTCACATCTTTGGAAAGGTATCGAGTTCAAAGTTGTACAATGATACAAGGTGTTGTGTTCATAAATAAATGTGTTTTCTCTTGCTCCTGTACTGTGATACAAATCAGGAAAACAATATTAGGTACGGTTGATAAAACATACCTACTTGGTTGTTAGTGAAATCAACTGGTAATGAAAACCGTTGGAAACCTATTACTATTACAAAAATTAAAGATACGTGGTCATACGCAGTCTGTACTGTTTTTTGACAATAAATTTATTATTTATTATTATTACAAATATACTATTACAAAACCTTCATCTCCGTTTTATTGGACCAGAGAACTATTTTTAGATCCCTTGAGGTGTCAGAAATAGATGTGTTGTTTTTATTTAAGCTATAGTTAATGCAGCATCAGTTTTAGAACTTACTGACTTGATAGTAAATTAATAGATTTGTTGCAGTAATATAATAATTATTGCAATGTTACAGAATCTTTATCAACAATACGAGACTGAAAGGAATACCAGATTGTTGTGGCAAATTTGCATACCATCCCAAAAGAAGTTTATCCTCGGGATGTAAACTTTATTAATCCAAGAAATATGTAAAGTGTGTTAGTTATTTATGTATTTATTTAGTTTCGACCTCTTCGGATCACGGGTGACTTGTTCAGCGCGTCTTCGCTCTTCCCAATACCTCTTCATTCTCTCACTCCTCCTGCTTCTCTCTGCTTCTGTGATCTGGACCTTGATTCTTGTATCTACCCATTTGTAACCTTCCACCAGTTTCTTGTAGACAGACATGTCCTATTCTGTCGTGAGTGGATGTTTTTCCATTATGCCAATTATCTTCCAGTTCTCTCTGACTTCCCTCATCCAGTTGTTCCCCGTTAAGCATGTTGCGTTACATATCTTCTTAGTCAGCCTGTTGACATCCATCCTCATCACGTGCCCTGCAAATCTCAGTCTTCTCTTGCTTGAGATGGGTTCTATGCTCCTGTCTTCATACAGCTCCTGTCTCGAACTAAGTACCCAGGCTTCACCTAGCTTTTTAGTGCCCCGTGTAGCTCTCAATATCTTTCTTTCTTTCTTCCTTCTCCAAACGGATACAAGCTCTCTACCCCAATGTTATTGTCTCGGTTACATACGATGCAGTATTCCTGATGGTCATTCTATGATGTCTCGATTTGAAATTCCTTGAAAGGTTCTTTCTACCACAGGTTGTCTTGGCAGTGTATCGTAGTTTCTGCAATAGTTGTGCTCCTTTTGTTGTACTCTCATTGTTCTGTGTTTTCCGTCATGTTTTCATCCAGCTAACGGAAGCTGTCAACTCTCTTAACCACTTGGTCTTCTATAATCCAGTCGGTCTCTGCACTCAGTCTTTTTATTGTTGTACGCTATCTTCAGACCAACACGCGACGCAATCTCAGCTACGAATACTACTGCCATCTTTACGTCCTCTTCCTTCGTTGAACAATGTCAAATCATCGGTAAAAGTCAAGCAGTCCACAATGATGTTATACTTGATCTTGTATCCAATCTGCACCTTCGATCCTCATCCTCATGTTCAATTGTCTGCACGGCTTCACTACTTCATATAGATTAAATAGTAAAGATGACAACCTATCACCTTGTCGGACTCCAGTCTTTATTTCGAAGCTGTCTGATAGCGTATCACGGAACTTGACCCTGGCAGTTGTGGTTTCCAATGTTTCCCTTGCCAATTGAAGTGTCGTAGTGTCCGGTCCTCTGTTGCGTAGCACATCCAGTAATGTTTTTCAGATTTGTGTCATGCTTTCTTAGAGTCCTCAAACATGTTACTATTGTGTTCTTCCCTTTCCTATGTATGTTCTATTATCCTCTTGAGTCCGAAAATCTGTTTCACATAGTTTCTTCCTTTCCTGAAACCGCCCTGGTTACCTCCTATGCTTGACTCAAGCTTTGCTTCCACTCTTCTAAACAACAATTTTGAGAATACCTTGTATCCAATGTTCAGTAGGAACATACCTCTATAATTCTTCAACACTTTCTTGTTTCCTTTCTTGTGTATCGGTAGGGTCATGGCTTCCTTCCATTCGATCAGTATCTTCTTGTTCGTCCATATGTCAAATATCATTTTGTCCAAGCTGTCTTCCATCGTCATACACTTGATCTCCTCAGCGCAGATGTCACCATTACCTGCCGCTTATTGTTCTTGAGATCCATAATCACTTCCACAACTTCCTCTCTGGTGGGTACGTGGCAAAGATTGGTGTGTCTGGTCTTCTGTAGTGTCACCTTTCTTGAAGGTTCTTCTGCATTCAGTAGGTCCTTGAAATACCTCGCCATTTCATTCATACTTTTTCCTCACCTATTTTAAGCTCTCCATCTCTTCCCCACACAAAATGTCCTCTTGCTTCGTACCCCTTTATCCAGTTCTTCATCTCCCTGAAGAAGATTCGTGATTTGTTTTTCTTGAAAGCACTGTCAGCTTCTTCCAATCTCTCGTTCCACCTGTTTCTCTTGGCATTCCTGATTGTCTTGGCAGTCATTCTTCCAACTGTTGCAAAGGTAAATAAGTCCTTTTCCTTCTTGTTTCTTGCCATTTCATCCATGCCTTCCTTCTGGACTATGGCACCCTCTCACTCATCTGTCCACCACTCGTGCTTCCTTTTCTTGTTGCTAGTAGCCAATCGTTCAGATTCCTTCTTCACTTCTTTCTTACATCTCTCACGTCTCCAACTTACTCGCCAATGACAGATTCATGGCATATTCATCTCTGTGTTTGTTCATAAGTTCTCTATCTATCTTGTGTTTGTTCATGGTCTTGCTTTTCAATTTTTGTGATATCCATCTGCATTTGATTTCTTTAAGGTTGTGGTCAGATTCTATTCTGCTGTATTTCCTGGCCTTGGTGTTCATTATATCCTTGTGACTCATGTCCCAAATCGCTATGATTGTGATATCCATCTGCATTTGAAGTCCATCTTCTCCGCCACAGAAGCCGTTGAGGCCTTCACTCCTAACCCTGAGCTGGCACCCTTTACCAGATGCTACATGCCAGGTCAGTGTGTTCTGGGACTGGCGTTGTGAGGGTCGCCACTCCCTGAAGTAGATCTGCCTGAAAAGAGGGTCTGTTCCCGCTACCCACAGTGCGTTATTTTAATTTAGAATTTTGTTGAAATAAATATCTATAATTATTATATTTGTAATTATTTATTTAAAAGAAATGGATTTAAATAGAAATCTATCCATTCTTCACACAATCTTTTCTATTACGTTCAATGACGGAAACTTAATATCTTTTATTCTCATATTTTTTAATGTAATTAACTTTTTACGTATGTTTCTTCTGAAGAAAAACATCATCTAATGTATATTTGCGTTCCAATACGTCATAAACCTCTTTAGAGTTCACAAATTCTAGTTATTGACTTGAAGTGAGACATTTTGTTACAAAAGCGGATCATTCCGGGTTGCAAGCTCAGCCCACTCCAATATCTAATTATTTCTTTACCTTTTTGAGAAAAACGAGGTGGAATTGATTAGTTGGAACTACCAAGCGTCATAGTATAACATTGCATTCCAATTTGTATCAATAAGAACAAAGTAGTTTTTCGTCGATTCGTGCTCCCCAAGGCCTACTAAGCTCACCTGCAACAACTGTGCATGTGACTATTTTGCCTCCTGGTCCGGATATCCGGCCTTCTTGGAGTTAAAACGACGTGCTGAGCAAGTCGCTCGAGTACGTGAACAAAGAGACGTTGCTATGGCAACGCGAAAAGCGCATGCAACCGTGTGCCCTACGGTTGCAGCAGCATCTGCTCCCCGGCCAATGACGACATCCTTTGCCGACATTGTGCAAGGGAAACCACTCTTGCCAACCCCCCCCCCNTTTCTCTTCAGCGGCTTTAATCCGTCTGACTTTCAGACTATTTCTGAACTTCTTGATTTCTTTAAACGTTTTGACCCGCGCGCCATTTTAGACGCGGTAAAACAGGTCCAACACATTCATTCCGCTCTCGGCCCATTCCTCCCCAAGGCACTCACTGCCTTACAAGTTCTGTCCCAACTCTTCTAAATGGCCCCTCAATCAATAACCTCCTTTACGTCGTGGAATTGCCAAGACATTACCATTTTCAAGACTATTCAAATCCGGCAATTTCTTTTCTACTTTTCGATTCATGCTCTTCTTCTTCAGGAGACATGGCTCACTCCGTCAGTCTTCCGGGCTCACACATTTACCGTGATGATTACCCTTCACCGTCCCAAATCTTCAACCCCGCGGCGGTACAGCCATCGCTATTCAGAAATCTATCCCACACACTCGTCTTCCAACTCCTCATCTACACGGTCTTGGAATTTGGCACTCCAAGGGGCCCAGTCATTCTGGTGTCTGCATATCGGAGGTCTCACCAATCTCTCGACAGTGCGGACCTTGACTCTCTCCGAGGCCTAGGTGACCGTATCGTTATCGCTGGTGATCTCAACTGCAAGCACACCGACTGGTGCTGCAAAGTCAGCAACACCGGCGGTAGGGCTCTGACGTTCTATCTTGCTCAACACCCCAATGTCATCCTCCCCCCTCCCTCTGGACCTACCCACTTATTTAGAAACGTCCCCCACGTCATCCTAGACATTGTGCTTCACTCCTCGATCATCCAAATCACCACCCCTCACCCCCGTTTCGAACTGACCTCGGACAATCTTATTATCGTTTTCTCCTCGTACCTTGGTCCCCTCCTCCACGACTTTAAACCTGCCCCAGACATCAAGACGGACTGGAGAAGGTACTCATCCCGGTTTACCCGGAAGGTGGATTCCCATCTACTTCACCGGACGACATTGACCGGGCCATTTGACACGTTACAAACCAAATACTGACTAGCTTTCGACAAAGCAGCACCTTCACTTCCCAAACGTCTCCACACTCTGACACTCCCTCTGACATTATTGTTCTGGTGCGGACACGTCGTCGTGCACAGTGGCGATTATACCGCACCAGAGATCCTTCTGACAAGGTTCACTTCCTCCACACGCGACGGATACTTCAAGACCGACTTCGTGACTTCCATGCCCAGCAATGGCAAGACTATCTTGCCCGGGACAACATTTTTTCCTCTGACGACGTGTGGAAGATCTTGAAGACCCTCCGCAACCCCTCCACTGCCATCACCCCTCTCCTTATTCCTGGTACGCGAAATCTCACCTACCACCCGGCCAGAAAAGTTGAGATTTTCGGTGATATCCGTGAATCCCGTTTCTCTCCTCCTATTATTGCATCACACCTCTCTTCCCTGTTCACTCTTCTACCCTAGTTGTCTCCTATCACCACGGACGATGAGTGGACCTTGGGTGTTTGGGAAGTGAAGGACGCACTGAAGAGAATCAACGTCAAGAAGTTGGGTGGCTTCGACAAGTTCCGTGGTGTCTACCTTCGCCATCTTCCTCACAACGCTATCCTTCTTCTCACCAATATTTTCATTTCTTGTCTCTCGCTAGGGTACTTTCCTCTTCCATGGAAACATGCCACATTAATTCTTATCCCTAAACCAGGGAAAAATATTCGGGAACCTAACAACTATCGTCCTATCAGCCTTCTATATCTTCTTGATAAACTCTTCGAGCACCTCGTCCCCACCAAACTCACCCGTCCTTAAATCCACTCAAGCTATACATCCTACCCAATTCGGATTCCGGTGCAATAAGACTGCAGCTCTGCAGACGTTGCGTCTGGCTCACGAATTAGCCCCAATCCTTTCTCGGAGAGTTGCAATTCCAGCAATATTCTTAGACTTCTCTTTCGTATTTTAAACTGTCCAACATGACTTACTCCTTCACAAAACCAACTCCCTAGTCCCTACCGTTTTCCATCACCTTTTGCGCAGCTACTTATCCGGGCCAACTTTTCAGGTTCGTTATAATCGTTCCCTCTCCACCGTCCGCCCCATCTGCGCTGGGGTTCCCCACGGTAGTGTCTGGGCACCCACTCTTTTCTCTCTATTTCTTCATGACCTTCCTGACCTTCCTCGGTATGTTTCCGAATTCCTTTACGCGGACGACATCGCGTATGCGGAGAGCTCGCTCACACTTGCACTGGCTATCTCTAATTTTCAATCTGCTTCTTCCCGCCTGGAACTTGGAGTCCCTCCAATGGGCTCACCTTGAACCCCTCCAAGTACCAGGCAATTATCCAAAACCTGCCGTCGCTCAAGATCAAGGACACTACTGTGGATTGGTCCTCAAGTGTCAAGTACCTTAGGATCACGATGGACAGGAAACTTCGCTAGCAAGCACATACCAAATCTGTCTCTTCCAAAATGAACAGCGCGCTCGCTCGTCTTTCCCCCATCTTCAGAAATCGCAGGATCCGGCTCCAGGTGATATTACGTATCTATAAAACGTGTGTTCGCAGTCTTGCTCTGTACGCCTGTGATTTCTGGGCCACCACTTCTAGGCCAAACCATCATCGTCTTCACGTCATCGAGAACCGGTTCCTGAGGATGGCTGTACGACCGCCGTTGGGCACTCGCAATTCTCATCTGAGAGATATTTCAAAACTTAAGCCCATCACAAAAATTATCTTCCTTCAAGTTCAGAAACACTTCTGAAAGGCATTCCTCCTCTAACAACTATTTTAAAAAGTTCTCCCGCCATCTCAATCGCAGGGTCAGTCCTGCGGCAATACGAAGATACCCTTCAGGCATTCTCCAACTTTCCCCTCACACTTTTTACCCCTAACAAACCTTTTCTTCTTTTATTGTTAACTTCAATACTTCACCACCATCTATAAACTATACCTAAACCCCTTTCCATTTTTCCTCTTCTTCCCATCCCATCTTCAACCAAATGAGTGCCTAAGTCGCCGGTTTCCGGCGGACATGGCACTCTAAATATTGTTGCAGGGAGTTGTACACAAATTACCCATGAGGCCATCCACGATGAGCGCCAACATGGCGCAGGCGTGGATCGATGCATATCCAATCAAGAATTCATTATTTACAGATACGCAATATTTACAAATTGCTCCATATGAAAAATAGTTTTCAAGTAATACGATTTTGCAAATCGGTAAAATTTACATACGTATCATAATTGTTTGCTCAACAGAAAATTCTAAAGAACAATTCTCAATAATTACATTCACTATGCAATATATATTTTCTTAATTACTAAACACATTTATTGCATTGAAGTAACTATGTTACAAAAAGAAAGTTTCAAATCAATGTCATCCGAATGATTTAATATGAAAAAGGCTTTGTAAATGTATGAAATAAATTACACATTAATCAAATTAATTACCAGTGTGCTATGAATTGGCATTATGTTTATACACTCCAATTTCAAACTCGTGCGATGTGGGATGATTGGGGATTCTCTTCCACGCCAACGCCATCCACGCATTTAATTTGCTTCACGGTTGGATGAGCGGCAAAGAGAAAAAATATGAAGGTGTATACGACGTGACGTCATTACACAGAGTTGAAGCACTTACCCCCGAAGTGAGATGTAATTCAAATCGAGTATTTTATCAATAAATTTAAGTTATTTTCTTCGTATTTGATGTATTATGAAATGGATATTGGATACATTCCTTGTTCGATGTTAATGTTCGCCCTGTTTAGATTTGTCCTTCAGTTATCTCCAAGATATAAAGTTTCCAAAACTTTATTACACATAAATAGTATTTCCAGATTTATAAATGTAAAAAAATTCGCTACAAAATTTAAACCTGACAAGATGTTGCTATGGTAAACATTTGAAATATTGTAATTAAGAAAAATTAGGTAGTTATTAGATAAGAGAAACCTCCTTTTGCATTTGCAGTATCTCTTAGATTTCCAAGCCGTGAGTGATAATAAGAAACATTTAAAATGAAATTAATTTTTATTTTTTCACAATGATAATTTAATTTAAAGTGAGTGGTGTGATTTTGAACTCAAGTTTCAAAACGGCCTATATTATGTGTCGAAGTCAAATTCTAAAGACGCAGTTGCGAAGATTATATTAATAACGTTTAATACTGGGATATTATCGTCTTGATTAGTACATAGGCTAGAGAGAATTATCTTCATTGACAGTGCACTTAGTGATAATTATTTTTGCTACCTCTCCTTACGATGTGGTTGCATTTCGTACTAGTGTGGATTCTATACAGAAACTTTTCGAGATTTTGGATCACCGGAATTGTCCATCCTTATCAAAACTTAATTTTTATGCCAATGTTTCAATTGCCATAATAAATCTTTTTCAGTGTATTAACTAAAAATATACCAAATTTCTTACATCAATTGTGAAATTCTTGTCACTTTTTCTAAATGAAATATTTTTTTTTTGAAATTTACGTTCTCAAACAATGTAAAATAAAACATTAATATAACATTATAAGGAAAGTAGCTACCCGTCCTGAATTTATTTAGAGTAGTCAGTTATAGTGAGCCTAAATTATGAAGATATTTTTTAACCACAACACAGCGGAGGCTGAGTGAGTTCAGAAAATATCTTGTCAAACTCTCCATCCAAAACGTAATTCTCATACAAAAGAAAAGAAAAAAAGAATTTAATAAAGATTTTATTATTCTACCAGAATTAAACGCACCGCGGTGGTCCAGTAGTAGAGTCTTCGCTTCCACAATACCGCCGATCGGGAATACGTAGGTTTTAACTCTGTTAGGTTGATCAAGCAGGTGAGATTTTGAGCTGTGGTCTCCGTCACTTATATCACGTAAATATCGGTTCAGTACCCTGGCTACTGAATATCTCTCCTTCCCAAATCCTCACCCAAAATTACGTATAGGAGGAAGAACCAGTCATTCGCATGGATGAACCTGTCTATAAGACATGAATTAAGTAAATTTTTTTGTGATGCGAAGATGTGAACAATATGATTTTACTTATCTCTAGGTATTTACGCAGCGTACACAAGATGCTTGCCCAATTATTGCACTTTACACACTTTATCTGTATTTATCATTGGAAATAAATAATCCAATCTAAGAGGAAATATGATCCTGCAAAAGGAAAAAAAATTATTGCCCCATACCACAGTTATAAAATTCTTACGCGCTCTTATATTACAATCTACACTTATAAAAGTGAATTATTTGTAAATGTCTGTGGCATGGAAATCGGAACGAGTAATCGATGATATGATGTGAAATTTGAAAGGACTCTTCTTAAAGATTCTTGCAAACAAAATACAAATCATGATTAATATAGATGAGTTACAAGAGCAGAATTAAAATTTTAACAGCAAACAATTGAAATTCGCTCCATATGAGCAGATGTGAATCTTTACTAGCTTGAATGTTGATTGCGTGATTGCGAAGCTTACTAATGTGTTCGCCAGAGAACAATTGCGTTACGTGAGGCGGACAATCCACTGAACATATAATCTAAGGGACCGAATAGTAGAAGTAAAATTATATAAGCTGTGAAGGACATTTTTTTCAAGCACATAACCTGAAAGTGAAATGAAAATTAAAGAAGTTAAATTCGTGCTTTGTTTATTAGGCTTTGCGTGCAAATAGTATTTTCCTTCTACCTGGATTCGAAAATAATTCATAATTACGTAAGATCTTTGCATACAATACTGAAAACTCTGTGTATTGAAGGTTTTCTAGTGGTATTTAATTTTTGTAATTAATAAATATGAAAATTTAATACCACGAAAGTAGAGAAATATGGAAACTAACACATAAATGTCGAATATTATATAAAGATACCGAGTAATTCCGACCAAAATGAGCTAAAGACATCAAGACCTATTGACAATTTTAATACTAGAATATACAGTAATAATTGTTTTAAGTTTCTTTTCAAATCCCGGACAAAGCCGGGTATTTCTGCTTGTAGCTCTAATGAGAAGGAAACGCACCGTGAGGAAGTATTAACGAATTAGAAAACATGTGAAGAGCCATTAAATATTGCGTAGTTTAAATCTGTAGGAGCGGGTAATCACTTCCTTCTGTAACCACAGTGGTCACAGGGCAGCTACTTTAAACAATACATCCACAAAATACTTAAACCTTCGTCCTGAAACTTAACAAAGTCCGTATTCTTATTTTTGTTTCATACAGGAAGGCAAGTAGCCAAGTAATTCTTTTAGGAAGTGGATACATATGGATACTTTTAGTGGGCAGTGCTTGAGCCTCGAGACTTGATCAGTTTCTGAGATAAAATGGCTCAAAATGCACTGTTCCAGATTTTTAGGATTTCATAGTCCAGTCTTATGGTAGTCATTAATGTAAACGTTCCATTTCGGAACAGGAAAGCACTTTTAGAATATTACTGGAGTGTAATTCGCTTCTAAATTAACGATACCAAATTACGTTTTCATGCACTACTTCCTATATACTTTCTATATTTAAAAAATTTAACTACTTAACCGACAATGTAGTATATACATACATGTATACTTAATTATACAGTAATTATACATAGTAGTATATACATACGTAATTATATGACGAATATAAAAATTTGTCAATTTTATGATTATGATTATGTATTCAGTTATGAAAATACCTTATGTAACAACAGACATAGTTGATGGTTGATCACCACGATCGTTCATGTCGCCGTCTTCATCGGCATAATATTTGTCGGTGTTGGCATACGTTCCTTCGCATTTTTCGCACAGTATAGAAGAGAACAAACCAGCCTTTCTGCACTCACAAGTCCCTTTACAATTCTTCTTGCATTTGCAGGATATCAGCTGGAGAAGTTTGTCGGGTGCTGTGAATTTCAAGGTGATGATTGATATCATATTGATGCTATTCAGTGTCTGCCTCAATTGTTCAGAACTTTTTTCATTTCATAACCATGTTTGCATCTGGTAGAATACTCTCAGTGAATGTTGCCGTGCTGCTGCTTCAGTAGGGGGTAGTGACGCAATATTTGACATCACCTTATATGCCGATGATACGTATTGCCTGTACCTCAAATTGTTCAATGACGTACAGTATTTTCCAGACCCGTGCAAAGCAGGGAGAAATTGTTCCCCTGCATTGACAATTACCTCTAGATCTGCTTCAGGGTCCGTAAACATCTTGATCGTGGGTCCGAGAACAGGGTCCTTCTTCAGCGTGTTAATAAATTTTACTTAATCGTAGTTGTACAGAGCGGACGTAGTATCACAACCAATCATAGCGCGTAGAAATAACACGTGGTCAGCAAGACTTTTATCAATAGCATTTTGAGGATGGTATAACATTGAAGGAGCTTTTCCTTTCCCGTGCTTCAAGAAGTATACGTTGTCAGGAGTAACATTGAAGGACCATGATAACCAGATGATCTATATCTTCTCCCACAACTGTCGCTCAGTCATGATGAGGTGCCAGACTCTTGGCAGTGACTACGATGAGCCTGTCTGCATGATCCTGTGCTTAATTGCAGAGAATGTTGGACTCCTTGAATTTTAAAGTCAGAATGGAAATCAGTTGACGTTTGTTCCTTGAATTGGCTAGGAGGTTTACCTGGGTTACTGTGTCACTAATCTTTAGATCGATGGAATTTATTTTGCTTCACCTCCTCAAGCGCTCCCTGTTCTTACAACATTTTTCCGAATCAGGGTGTCCATCAAAAACTACAACAGCAGTGGACTTTTACTTGAATTTAACATAGTCAACGTATGTGTCACAAATATTTGCGAATGTCTCTCCACTTGATAATATATTCATGATGCAATGAAAAACCCAATTAATCACAAATCTTTCGTGCTCCAGAACTGTGGTTCCTTGTACTGGTTTGAACGCTTTGTAAAAACTTGATTTGATACCTTTTCTCATGCCACTTTCATCAGACATTGGATAGTGACAGAGTTCATGGTGCAAGAACTTCTCTTTATCTTTATCTGATTCTCTTGCAATACTCATTTTCCGAAAGAGAGTGGTGGGATTGATAACGATTCGACTGTGAACTTGTATTAACACCTCATGTTGGCAAGGGATTTCACTGGGTCTTCCTGTTTGAATTTCAAAGATCTGAAATCACCACCAACAATGTGATCTAGACAAGTAGCAGTTGATCCTTTCATCACCAACGATCCCTGTGCTGATATTGTGTAGGTTTACATGTTAAATTTGCGTGAGTGTATACTCAGTAAAAACTATAATACGATCTAGTTCCATAATTAAATAGTTGTATACAATAAATTACGGAAATTTTACTTCACATCATACGTACTAGCTGAACAAGATTTCAGAAAATAGCAGCAATAGAAAAAAATAGTACCTGAAGAAATAAAATTTTCTTAAAAATTAATCAACTAATTAAATTATTTAGTTTATATATATACATATAAATTATTTGAATCATGTTGAATTGTTTCATATACGATATTATGAAGGTATAACTCACGCTGTAAGCAAACAACACGAGAAAAACTGGTTTTGGGGGTCCATTTCAAAATTTTGGTCAAAATTCACCACGCTTTAGCGACATATCTGTTCGTCAGACAAAAAATCTTTAAAGATTTTATTTGCAGTAAATTTAATGCACATTAATGTTGCATCCGTAAACCTTTCTCCAGAAGCGCGTACATTTCGAATAATAAACAAAACACTAAAAAAGAGCAATCTTTCGAAGGTTTTTGAATTTTTCTCAAAACGCACAGGGAAAGTTAAAATTCGGATTCAGTACCTCCGAAAATATAAGAATCGATTGAGAAAAAAACTTCTATATATTTTTCCTGGATATACCTATGAACAGAATTGAAGGAAAATTGCGGTATTTTGGGCATAGAGTTTTCGAAGGACCAGAAATGGTCCTGAGTGTTGAGGCATAGAGTGTTGAGATGGGAGTTGAGCAATAGAATTGCCAACAAAATAATTTAATAACAAATTGCAACTAGCAAGATAAAACATTAAAATAAGGAAATCAATGAAGGAATACAAAACTGAAAAGCTAGATGAGGTGCTGCGATGAGGTAACGACGGGATGATCCAATTTTTTTTTTCAAATGTATCGTGGTTCAGCCTAGGTGACGTTGGATAGTTGTTGATTTGATGATTTGGATTGACGGGCAGTTGATGTTGAGGCCAAAAAATGCTAGCATGTTAGCACGTGGCGATTTGACCTGGAGATTATCTCGTGAGCGATTGCTTGCTGATGCCAACGAGATATGCTGTTGCCGACTGAAAACAATTCCCACAGCTGACTCCTATTAGAGGTTGAGATGTTGTCGTCTCGGTCGCCGAGTCAGAAGTGAAGAAGTAGCAGTGAAAGACGACGAATGTCCGACCGAGTTAAGGAGAATGAGCCACTTCAGTTCGACACAGGCATATTCAGAACGACGATGACTCGCGCGCTAACGTAACGCCACAGGTCGACCGTGCATCGATCTGCGAGTATCGATCGTCCATCTTGCTCGACTGACTAGACATGTGATGCTAAGTTATTTTAAATTGTTCTGACGGGGAAACATAGAATACATTTCCGTGGTTTCCAGGATGGTTTAAAATACTCGTTTTATAAATAAATTAATACTATTTTCAACCTCTTCTTCCACATTTTTTTAAAACTCAAAAGGCGTGAATTTTGAATCGAGAGATGACACTCAATTGGCACAAAGAGTCCATAATAAATTTATTGTCAAAAAACAGTACAAACTGCGTATGACCACGTGGAGGGAAAAAAACTAATTTACTCTCCGGAAGCAAGCAAGGGACCATCCCATCAATTCCGATCAAGGGCCCTAAGGCAGAGGCGGATTCAAAAAATTCAGCAAAAATTCCTAGATAAGATAAAAAGNAATGTCAATACAATAATACAATAGAATGTCATAGATTGTTCAATTGTTCTAGGTTGCGATATGTAACCAAATCACTAGAGCCTCTTTTAGCCTCCTACTGCTAGCTGCTGGACTATCAGGGTAAACAAAATTTTCAATTTGAACTAATTTACTTGGTAATTGTGGAGCGTTAGCAACATTATCAATGAATGATAAATTAAAAGACGTTTGTATGTTACTCATTGTTTTATTGTTAGAAAGCTTTTTCGGCTGCATAGCAGCCATCATCAGTAAAGTACACTGATTATTAAGGATTTTTTGGCACTTGCCAGTGTGAATGCTGAGGTGTGATGAAAAATCCCCACCTCACCGGGGATCGAACCCCTGCATCCAGCCAGCAACTCAGCGCTCTACCCTCTCCTAAGCTCCCA
Organism: Laupala kohalensis; assembly: GCA_002313205.1. Lineage (NCBI taxonomy): Eukaryota > Metazoa > Arthropoda > Insecta > Orthoptera > Trigonidiidae > Laupala > Laupala kohalensis. The sequence goes on from NNCF01126469.1 coordinate 233,179, forward strand.
GTGCTGACTCCTAAATACAAGTTCCCAAAACAAATATTAAACTACACGGAAATAAATGAATATCTTAGTGAAGTATTCCAATTGTGAATAATCCCACTGAGATAGGTTTATGCTTCCACTTCAAGGAGGATCAAAAAATCATCTAGTAACTTTCAGCAGATTATTTTTTGATGAGGAGTCAGCTTGCCAAGTTCAAAATGTAAGGTCGGTACACAGTAATTTGTCATAGAATGTTTGTGCGAATAGAGAATGTAGGTGCAAATCTGGGACAGAACTAATTTTGAGTGAAGTTGAGAGTTTGGTACGAACCAATGAGTTTTCGAATTAATTAGGTGGAATCGATTTTGGAATACTTGCTTCCTTCAAGTTGGACGGGCGAGGATCGACGTAGAATTGGGTATAGTTCGTACATGCGTTGGATAGCTACAGCAAGACGATTTATTTGGGATCTCCAAGTGTCTATCGAATATAACTCCTAGATATTTAATGGCTTTCTTTGGTGAGAGCCTTTGTATTGGCATGAATATGAGTGGGATGGCGGTTGGGGTGGACGACGAATGGTGAATAATTTGGCTTGGCTTTTTAATAGATGAATTCTCAATTTTGTTATCCAGTTTACAATGAGGTGATGTTCCTGAACGTCCGATATTGCATCATCAAGAATACGATTTATAGAATACTAGCTGAGTACCTGTGGCTTTGCTCATGTGAATTTTGTAATATGTCTGTAACTTTAATCTTTCAATACCGTTAACATTGATAACCCGACAAAATGTTATCCATTAATGGTACAGGTTTGATGGTATTGGTGTGTATTAATCACTCAAGCACCGTAGACGCTCGTATTCATCTCAACTGCATCGAAAAGCGTGGTTTCGAATGTAATATCGTAATTTTCCATTATTTTTATATGTCATCCCCTTCTCATCCCCTCCATGGGGATGCAAGGGATGTCTTACCCCTACAGCGCTTGTTTTAATATAGTCAGTAATCCATGTATCAACTTTGGTGGAAATTGTTCCCGGCACTCTAGAGTTATGGTGGGGGATAAAAATATAAAACATACCAAACCCCATTTCACCCCGTTATGGGTAGATTTTCGTGAAATTCGTTCTTAGCGGATGTCTACAGCCTTAAAAGAATCTATTTTCCAAATTTCAAGCTTTTAGGATATTTAATTTCATATATTTCGTGATTAGTCCGTGAGAGGTACTAATTTCGCTTATATTTTTTTCTCAAAAAATGCACGTTTTTACCTGTCACAGATGTGATATCTATATAATAGTTATATAAAAACACGTGCACATTCCGATGTAGCATTGTGTCAAAATTTCAAGTCAAAAGACGACTACTTTTCGAGTTTTGTAAACTCAAACATACGCAGGTTGAATTTTTATACCAATATGACTAGCTGTGTACCAGCGGCTTTGTTCATGTAAATTTTGTAATATGTCTGTAACTTTGTTCACCACCAATGTTAGAAGTTTTAATAGTATTGGTGTGTACCAATCCCTCACTTTCACTCATGTAATTGACAAATTTCTTTTTAGAAAATACCAATCTCCCATTTCACCCACTTAGAGGTGAATTCTCGTGAAATCCTTTCTTACTTGACTTTTTCGATACTATTTCTTGTCACGCCCTTCCTAAACCTCACGTTTAGAGGTATCCTGCATAATGTACATTATGTAGGAACATAATGTCATTGGAAATACGATTATTCGTCTCAAAATGCACAAAAACCATTGACTCGACCCTAACAACGGTATTTTTACGTTACTTTTACGGATCAGCTCTAAGAATACTACGATCTCAACACTAATATCGGTCACTTTCGATTATTTTCACATTGTACTTCTTCTCACACCCAACGCAAAGGGTGTTTATTCGTTATGGGGAGTGATCGTGTGCTTATATGACCATGAGGGTGACATTTCACTTCAGCGTTCCCAAAGATTAATTGTTCAATACTAATACCGGTCATTTCTTTTATTATGTTTACCTGTCCTTCATTGTCACCCCTACCCCAGGGATTTTAGGGGTACATTATCTCCAACGTACAATGAATGTTAACTTACAAAGCACCGAGAACGCTCTAATCCATCTCAACGGAATCTAAAAGTATGGTTGCGAATCTAATATCGGATTGTTCCATAATTTTCTCATGTCAAGACCCTCTCACTCCCTTCATAGAGGGATGTCTTACCCCAACGGTGCTTATTTTCATATAGTCAGTCATGTGTGTATGATGTTTGGTTGAAATTGCTCGGGTTAGGGCGGGATACATACCTAAAACATTCCAACACAGATTTCATCCTCTTAAGGGTGGATTTTCGTAAAACTTTCTCTTAGTGGATGTCTACAGTCTAAAAGGAACATATTCGTCAAATTTCAAGTTCGTAGGATTTTTAGTTTCTGATTTTTCTTGATTAGTCAGTCTGTGAGTGGTATTTCGCTTATATTATTTTTATGCGTTTTCTTTCTACTCACATATGTGATATCTATATAATAAGCACATAAAAACGTTCTCGTATTTGAATGTAACGTTGTGTTAAAATTTCAAGTCAATTGACGATTATTTTTCGAGTTTTGCGAACACAAACATACGCAGGCTGAATTTGTATATATAAGATATCTTGGTCATCAGCGAAGAGTGCAAGTGAGGTGTTGGGACTTCTTGGGATGTCGTGGGTAAAGATATTGTGTAAAGAGGGGGCAATCATTGAGTCCTTTGAGTCCTGCTAGAATGATTTTGGGTAATGATAGAGTGGTAAACGAACTGAGAATGAGCGTTTAAGAAGAATACTTTGTATTATGCGAGTGATGTATTGCGGAGTTCCTATTTTAATGAGTTAATGGATTAGGCCAATATACCATAGCGAGTCTTCTACAGGCGAGCAGGCTTCTTTTCCGGACACCTACGAGGATTGAGTGTGGTTAGGGTAGTATTGTCAGGAACCGGAGAGGCACTCACACAAAGTGAGGCGGAAACTCCCGAAGACAATCGAACTTCACATCTTTGCCAAATCTAAAACACCACTACTGTTTGTGAATACTGAGGAAAACGTTCTATAATGTCTTCTGTAAGACGCGATACTGGGTTATTTGTTGAGAGAAATGGTTGATGGGAAGAAATTATAGAGACGGATGAAAGGTGACAATTAAGGTGCCCTGGATGCATTTTTCAAGAATCTTGTTTAGAGAGGGAAGGAGACTGAAGAGATAGCAACACGTTTTGGTACTAGATTTACGGGATTTAACATAGGAATAATGTGAGCGTATTTCCATTTGGGTGGGAAGTACGATATTATGAGGCATGAAGTAAAGATGTGACTGACATGAAATATTGCTTTATAGCGTAGATTGTTAAGGATGAAAGAACTGATAAGATGTTGAATGTTTGGAAGCTGGGGCAAGAAGGACGGCAGCTACCTCTAGTGACGATGTAAATTTGATGGGGTGAGGATAAGAAGGTTGTTGGTTTGCAATCATTTCGATATTTTGGTCATGCTGAAGATTTTTTGATGGATGATATGTAAAAACAGAATTAAAGTAGTTAGCTAGTGTCATGCTTTTGTCGATAAGAGAGATGGCATGAGGTGATGAATCCGTGAGAAGTAGAACAGCTTCAGATTTACGAAATAGTCACGTGGGTTTGCAGTTGGGATATGTTTATGACAGTATTGAGCATGAGCAAGAAGTTTACACACTATTTTGGTTAAACTATTCAGGTATGATTTTAAGAATGGAGACCAATGTTGCAACCAGTGGTTGCGAATTGATTGTTTATGACAAATAAGTTTGTGAATTATATGGGGGATAGGAGGTAGATTCACTTGTATTATATGGGATTGACAAATTAAATCTAGCGTCGAGTATAGTGTAGGTAAAATTTGAAAACGCATGATCTATTTCTACCTCATTGGGTGAGTAAATTCAAAGTGGGTAAAAATCTTATCAGGAATGTTTGTTAATTGTGCCAATTTTCACAATATATTTGAAAAGGATAATTTGGTTTTGTTGTTATTAAGTTTGTATCTAATGTGAAAAGTAAAGGATGGTGTTATGAGCATCAATTAATGTTTGAGTGTTTACAGAAATGATGATGTTTATGGAAATTCCAAAATCTATCACTCAGATGCATACGAGAAACAATTAGGAAGATGAGTGGGAAACAAAGGGGAATGTATTTGTGTATTTAAGCTATTTATGTCATTCAGGAGAGAAGTACCATTATGTGACATTAAGTTGCAACCCCAAGGTAGGTGTCTAGCGTTAAAATCTTCAATAATTTACGTGGGTAATAATTTATATGGGTATAAGACAATGAGGTATTGCATTTACAAGATATGGAATATTGGGTGGTTTGTATACTGAGACTACACATAATGATACTTTGTATAGTATATACATATATACGTAGACTATACATAATTATACTTTAATTCATATAGTACGGACATACGAAGATTTATTTGAAAGGGGGGAAATTTCGTAATGTGATATCGTATTCTTCACAAAAATTGCAACTCAACACTTACGTAGTCAATCTGAACGATAGACTGCATAGTCAGGTATCAGGATTAAATGAGGAAGAAGGGATTAAATGAGTTTCTTGGACGCAAGCGATAGTATTTGTTTTGAGTGAAGTTAACGGGAAAATAACAGCCCATTTGCTTTCCATGACAGGATATTAAATGATGGTAAATAATAACTGGTATCCCGGAGAGTTGCGGTGCCAGTTCAGAGATGAGATGATAGAGTTGATGTAGTAAATTCGAAAGTTGCGTGATCGTATTTTGTTTAGGATTCGATAAAAGGAGAATAAGATTTTCTCTTTCTTATTTTGTCTTGACAGTTTAACGATTTTGAACGGAAACATTGGTTCTATAAACCAACATGTCAGCAGGTGGAAATAAAAAACTATTACGTTCCATTAAGTTCGAAAGTAAATATGTTCATTCGAAAAAAATACAATGTTGTGGTATCAAGAAATTAAATGTGTTATGTGGATTAAGATGTAGACTATTGATTTTGAACGATTTTTTTTTGAATTTCTTCTGTCTCCTATTACAAATTAAGCAAGAATGGATTTTAACGTCTTGGTTGTAACGATAAAACTCCAATGTTTTCCATTATTCTAATTTCTTACGCTTAACAAAGAACGCAAAAATTCACATAAAGAAATAAAACATTGGGTTATTACTGTCATATGTAGGGGATCTTTTATTATTGTTCAGTAACTAACTTTATAGTGAATCTACTGAAAATCAATGCTAGGAACAACAACTACGAATAATTTCTAATGATTTTTTAATATTAATCCAAACACTTCATGTCTCATTGAAGATTTTGATCAGTTTTTTTAAGGCGTTACTGTTAATATCTGAGAACATTAAACTTGTATACATGATGAACACATTAAAGTTAAATTAATATATGTATTTGTATTATGCTGAATAATATTTAACACTTTTTAATATATGTATTTGTATTATGTTCGACCAAATTAATATATGGATTTGTATTATGTTGAGTAATATTTAATACATAATAAATATTTATCCTAAAATAATACATTTATTACAAATAAATTAAGCCAATATTAAATATTCCTTAGATCACAACATTTCACTCAACATGGTCAAAACAAGAGTGTTTTTTTCCCAATATTTTTCGTTCCTCCGATAATCATTCTTCTCTTTCTTTCACCTCTCACCTGCCGCATGCCTTCCTTATTATTTTCTTTCTGTTACCTTGCTATATAGGTTACATTCCATAATTCCATAATCTTATTCACGTAGTCACTGAATTCACATGGTTCCACAAACGATCACTTTCAGAAAAGATGCTTTGGTGTTTTTAATTCGTTGTTTCGCATGTTGTATCTCCCCAACAGGTTAGTAACCAAAAATAAATTAAGGTCTTTATTAACTAAAATATGTAACAACATAAATAATTTCGAAAATGTCTTGAATTCCGACGAGGCTCTTCCTCTTTTGACTCGCCCGTCCCAGCTTCGGTAAAGCAAATGGAGCGCAGCGTGCCGGGCTGGCTTCTCTGGCGTCGCGGTGCTCTGCAATATCTGTTGCTGGCCGGTGAACGCGCGTACGGCAGCGCTCAGCGAGGTCGGCGGCGGTGGGTGGGGGCCAAGCTGAGTCCGAGTGCTCGTGTCATCGTCGAGTACCCGTTGTTGCGTCGGCAGCTTGCTTCGATGACCCGGTGGCAATGTTGGCGGCGGTGGCCGACGGTGGCGGCGCCTCGCCCTTATTGGTCCGCAATGGGGCATGACCGCTGCTGCGTGCTCCGAGTGCCTGCTTCCATAACTGACGTGGTGTCAATCATCACACTGCATAAACAATATTCTTCTTCCTGTATCTTCATCCTTACCAAATAAGATTGATATCGTCCATATCCGGTTAATACTTCTATCAACTGTCTTGTGGGATGAAACTATTTCCTAGTTCCTTGAACAAATGTCACTCTAGGTATGTGATCGTAAGTTATCATTTCTTCCTTCCTTTTTTCCACCTAGTCTGCAAACACTATCAATACAATATATAATACTATATTATTTTCAAGGTATTGATCATGGTATATTGATCAAGGTAATAAGGCAGATGGTAGCAAAGGGAAACGTGGTAGATACTATTACGCCACGAACTGACAAGCACAATTTACAGGTCTATGATCCCAGACACTCACAGGATGATAAACCTTTCCTTTCCGAAGTGATAATATAAATATGAGTCGAATTCATAATATTAGTTAAGTACCAGGAGCATTATTTGCCTGAATTTTGTGATTTTCGTAACTTTTTTCTAAAATGCAAGGGATATGGCATGTTATATCAAGCCGACCCAGCAAGGTTTCGAACGTAATTTTTTGTAGTGAATCGGTTTACGCTTCTGTACATTTTAGTTAAGACATAAATTGCACGTTCACTCAAAAATTTTTAATTTTTATTTAGCCCCTGATATTTAGCGAAAATTCGATAACTTTGCTAAATATTTGTTTTGTGATATTTAGCGAAAAACCCTTTAACCGAAATTCATCACCCTAGAATGGAAATTACGAAAAATCCTTAGTAAACCTTTACATAATCAACTTACCGCCAAAATTTCAGATACTATTTTAAACTAGTGGTGAAAAATCATTGCACATACTTTCACATATACATTTCTCAATTTGCACTAGAGAGAGACATTAAAGAATTCTATTAATAGAGGATTGTTTTTAACATGTTACTCTATATTTTGGTTAAAGTTCATTTTACATTATTTAAAAAGTTTATTACAGAAATACTTTTACTAGCATTTATGTAAAAGAATCTCTAAGATATATTCAATAAAAATTAATAGTCTTTGATCAATTTCGGTTAAATAGGGAATACTGTTTGTTTTATTTATTTTCTTTTATTTCGTAACACTACATATATATCTTTTCTAAGAATTCTGTAAGTGTTATAATATATTATTTATAATAATATTACTTTTAATTATTGAAACTGCTATAAAACAATGAATTTAAAAAATTAACAAAAAGATTTTTCAGAACACGTTACTTCCAAAACAAAAAGAAAAGGAACCAAGTAAATTCTCCAAACAATAACTGTCATATAAAATAATATCTTCAGGTATCAAATAATATGCACGAAAATATAAAAATGACAGACAGCATCCACAAGTTAATAACATCCGGCGTTAGCAGTGGATACATCTGATACGTAAGCTTACGCAGCGAAAAGAACCAGCGTCACCGGATGATAGTTTAGGAGTAGCGCGTAGAGGTCGCGTGAGTGGTTCACAATACTAAGAATAACATAAGATGCAGACATTCATCTGTTCTCCTTTTAAAAGTAACATATTAAAATGACACATCTACAATCATATACTCTTTGAATTCACACCATTGACAAACTTAAAAGTACGCGCCATAAATATTTACTTACGAGTGTAATAGTACGTGCAAGAAACAAAAAACATTATTTAAAAAATGTATATGATAAAGTAATGAATTATAACTAACTATAGTCGGGATCAAAGACAATAATTCAACTTATTAAAGCCTTTTATTTAAGATTTGGAAGTAAAATAAATATTCAGAATATTATTTTACTCTACCTCTGCTTCATCCACGTTAAATAATATTCAAGCTTCTTGAAATAGTAAACAAATGTATAAGTACAGCACATGGAAATTATTTCAGTGGGTCTATACCAAATTTTCATGCGAAGTACCACTAATGCGGTTGTAATATATGCTAATTACACTTTGCGTACTGAATATTTAAGTAAAATCAATGGACCAGTATTTGAAAAATATTCAAAAATAAACTTTGACTTTCATGTGACGTGCCCTTTGAATTCTAGCAAAACGAAAATGGAAAGCACTTGCATATGTCAGAAGTATATTTTTCCGTAAATACGAAAAATGAAAAAAAAGTCCATTCGGTCAGGAGTGCTGCGCACAGACGGGCGGACGGACCGGACGAAAATCAAGCCAAAAACAAATTTTTCAGAATCAGGGGTCTCCATAACTGATATTTCCGTAAAATCTCGTTTTCGATTTTTTTCACAATTACAATACTTTCTTTATACTACGTATATAAGAAAGTAAAAATATTATCTACTTTGAGAATACATCAAGCAGTCAAACAATTCAACAAATATTTTCATTCCCTATCACCCGAAATTGAAATATTGAAAATTCCACAAATTGCTTTTTAGATATTTGATTTAACAATTTTTACATAAATATTCCTCAATTAGTTCGTGAAATATGTCGAAAGGTAGTAGACCATACCATCGCCAATGACATGTTCCTGAAGACATGTCTACTCTTTCGCACCCAATAAATTCAAATACCGGAGAACTCCGAAATCAGTTATTTTGTCTTTAAATCAACAATATTTACATATTAAAACTGAGATGATACCTAGTTTAATTCTTAAAATCTAGTGAAAATCGCAAAAATTGGAAACATCACTCTTTACCTAATGCACCTCTTTAAAATTGTAATTTAAAAAATCCTATGCAAGAGAGTTTTTTCAATATTAGTGATACATCGCGTCTAAATTTCAAGATGCTAACTTAAGCAACTTTCTTTGTGTGATGGTTAATATGTCACTTATTCAGGATGATGCTCCCAACATTTCCACCGCTTTTAGCCCATTAAAAAGTCCAAAATCTGGGTTTAAAGATGTAAAATTTACCAAAATTTATGTTCAGAAATCGATAAAATATCTCAATTAATTGGTTAAAGAAATTAAGGTAAAAAGTCTTTACCGCGAACGATAAAAACATAGAAACTCTTTCCACCCATTTAAACTCGTTTTTAGGCATTTAAATTAACAATGTTTGCGTACAAATATCAAGATAATCTCAATTATTCCGTGAGATATAGAAATAGCGAAAATTCCAAACGTCACATTTCACACTATTCACCCTTTTTTCACCAATTTATTCTTGGTTATGGGCATATATTTCATCGATGCACATTTCGTAAATTCATAAATAGATTTACATTCCATTTATATTCCAATATAATTGTAAAATTAGAAATGCAAGTACGGTACTATGTAGTATTTCCAGATTACTTACGTCTGACCGACCACAGATCTCCTTGTTATTAGTATGTTACATAAGAAGCGATGTTTCACGTAACGAATGTTTTGGGAACGTTAATTTCTCTTTCCTGTAGGGATAAATAAAAATTTAAAATGTATATACAGTATTGTATAGTTTCCACATGAGATACATTTTTATGTCTTTTAGTTCATACTTTATGTTTTGGGTTGTAAGCACAGTAGCTCTCGGTCATACCGACAGTAACTAAAAATATGTAAAAATGTATTGTTATCATATATTATTCCGAAAATATTTCTGAATAATTGTAATAATGTAGAAAAATCATAAAAATTTGAGATAAATAATAACAATATTTAACTTGGACGCCTCCGTACACTATCGCCATTGGGCCCTGTGTAGAGGAAAAACTCAGCCTCTGCCCGTAGGAAAAACGGAGAAAAACCCGTATATATTGTCTGTAAGGTACCATGTCCGACACTTTTCCTGTCACTGACACAAAGATATTCTCATCAACTTAATTATCCCGGTCCGTGTCTTTTTGTTTGTTTGTGGGTTGCATTCCGTAAACACAGGATAGCGTAATGGCTCGTCATTAACAACTGGATGTCTGTACGTTAACTATGAATGGAATGTAGCCAAGAATAATTGTTTTGTTTAGTATTGGGAAAATCCTGTAGGTCATTAGTGATATGTGAGAATAACGTCAGTGATACTTGCCGGAAATTAAAGTAAGCTAAGACGTACATCAAATTTGAATGTTTGTAGTGACGAAAAATAAAAAAATTCAAGCTCTTAAAAGGTTTCTGCAGTCGACGATGAACTGCAGAACGTCGGGACAATTACTCTAATATTTTACGAAGTTGAGATCGCTTAGGGATTATTAAAAAAAAAAGTCTAAAAGTTCCATAATTTTGCACATACTTTCTCGTATAGTTCATAAATTATTCACTGGATGTTTCGTTGTCATTGATATTATTCTCGTCCACTATCATACTTCATCTTAATTTATTATTCCAATTTAATTATTATTATATATTTACTTCAAGTGCATTATTTCTGTTTCTTATACGTCAAATTTACTAGAAATACATTGAATATACAAACGGACGGAGACAGATTGTCTTAAGTTTACAATTATTATTTTGATTATTCTGCATTAGTGGTGTGTTTTTCCATGGCTACTTTTTTATGTAAATGTAGTATATGTATTATTTATTTTTCCACAGAGATGATTTTTTGTGTGTACATAGTTAACTTATTTTTATTTTGTTACCAAGATAAAATTAATTTATTTATTTATGTACTACAATCGTCTGATGACGTCAGAGAGCAGCTGTTGAAACGTTGTGAGCGTTAATAAAAATTCAGTCTACTTACAACGTCATTCAAAACATTTAAATATTTTTGTTGTCGTGTTAATCCCGGCATAATGATAATGATAATGAGAGTACAAACAACTATAATGAGAAAATAACACTAGGGAAATTAAGACGAAAATTTAGCATAGAAATATATTAAAATATAAATTCAATTGGTGTATATTATTAGAAAGTATCACATTTTCTATAACAGATATTTAAGCTTTGATTTTTTCGGTATATTAGGGCGCGAGTAATTCTCCTCAGAGCAATTTCCAAACTAAAAGAATGGAATGGAATCTTCTTCTTTTTTTTTCATTTAAAAAGGTGTCCTGGTTTTGCTTCCCCTTAGGTATAATTTACTTATTATTATATTAGTATTTTTAATGTGGAAAACGATCGATGCCAAACAGATTTTTTTCCAATTGGCTGGTTGGAGTGTCTGGATTATACTGGTTGGAGACACATACAAATAAAAAAATATGAATAACGTAGAGATTGATCACGAAGATATTACAATAAGAGAATTTGAATCACAGTTATAATGACGAGATAAAGTGTGTGTAATAATATACGCACACGAAGATTACATTCACATAAAATATTTAATACAATGAGACACCTTATGAAAGAATTTAAAAGGAAAATGAGAAATAGGGTACATTAATCTAATGTAATGATTTGAATGACATAATACTGCCACAACAAAATATCTATAAATCGTTTTTGCACGTAATTTTATTTATATATCGACCTCTGTGTCACATGAGATACGGCAACTCAAGTGGAGCAATTTTTTTAATTTAATGCAGTTTGTGCAACCATTGGAAATATTTTGTCGACCTCGTTATATCCGTTGATTGCGCTATAATGCTGTCTATTACATATACCGCAATCGATTTTGAAAATATCAAAAAGGAAAGCACGCTGGTGATCTTTTATATAACGACAAAAGTTGTTCGGGGAATCACATTAAATAAAATCTCTCAAATAAAGATCATCGAAACATGGAATTACTTACGTAATTGATGACAAAGTTATGACACCTCCAATACTCGGAATACTCGCTGTGTTGTTAAAGAAACAATATTACCAAGGAAATATTAATCGTACACGAATAAAACATAAAAAGTCATCTTAGAGGGTGCAAAAATACATGGAAAATGTTTATTTCTATTTACTAACTTTCTTATGGCGAAGTTGACTCAAGCCAAGTATTGGAGTCCAATACGTCCCCCCTTCTTGGAACAACTGCGTAGAAAGGGGTCAAATGCTTACCTCTATAAGATTTTGACGAGCTATTTCAAAGACAGTTTACCGTACCTAGAAATGGGAGAAGAAAGAATTTAAAGGGAAGCAGACAAGGCCTGGTCACAGGGGTCACACGGGGGGGGGGCGCTTTTTTTGGAACATGACTGTTAATAGACAATTACAAACACTACGAGACGAAGGATGAGAAATTTTAGCTAGACTATTATGGCCGCGCTAATATGCTGCATCGTATGGACAGATCAAGGTCAATTGTAGAAGCCAACTATTGTTTTCCATACATTGGAAGTGTTGGCATGCTCATTGGAGTCCTGACAACGTGGCATAACTGTGACGTGGGTGAGGAATTTGGAATGGAGAGATTGGAATGAAGAGGAATGGAATGGGAAGTTTTTCAGCACAGACGATTTTGAATTACGTTTTGTTTGATATAATTCCATAACAAAAATGTTGAAAAGTTGACGAGTATACTACAATTTCTATTATATTCGTAACTAGAAGGTACTAGCAATTATTTGAGATGGAACGAGATGAATTTGTGCCTGAACGAATTAATTGCTACAATATGCAAGAACGTGTCAAAAATGTATTTGGTTTATCATGTTATAAGAATATTAGTCAAGTGATTTCAAGAACACAAAACGTTTTCAGTATTAATTATATTGTCATATGAAATTATTAATTATGTTGTGTTCATGAAAATATGTTTATGTATTTTCTTTTGGCGATAAAAATTATAAAGTATTATTAGTTGTTCATTTCTCAAAACGCCTGTGCAATTAAGTAACTGTGCACCATTTTGACTCCAGAAAATGTCATTACTTTTTACTCATAATTAACATTTAAACACTGATTTTTATTATTAGACTTTTTAGTGAAATTTTTTAACATATCGAAAATTACTTTAAAAATTCCGTGGAAGTCTTTGACTGAACTGTCTCGTCTATTCAAATGCGAACAGGGGATACATAAAGGGTAATTTATCGTGCGGCACAGAAACTCGGTCTCCTGTCTCTGTGCATTCGAATCCTTCATGTGAAACGTTTGCGTCATTCGGATTGACGTTGGGGCCAGAGTAAGTGGGGGAGGGATATTCATCCATGAGCGATTCAGGGAATCGCCTAAATAAAGGTGATGGACGACTCACCGACAGAATTGAGTCTCTCCTGGGAGATACCGACTTTAGCGAGGGGTAAAACGAATTTTAGTTGGTACTCGTTATAATTTTAATTCTTCTTTACGTATGATAAATACTGTACTTAAATTTGGTGTAATTTAAATTAAAATAATTAAAAAAATTCATTGGTATGAGTTTTAATGTTTTAGCATGGTATATTGAAATTTGTTTCAAATTATGGGGTTTTATGGGGTTTGTTCCATGTCGACCATCTACTGATTTCGCAACTGTATCCCGAAAACAAAGGAAATACGATTTCCTTATTGAATCAAAATATTGATTGATTTAAAGCATTAACCATAGACCAGTTCCAAACATTGTTTTTTTCTCTGTCATGTAAATTGACTTTTATATTAGTCCAAAACTCATACACACGGTAAATATATAATTAGCTAAGATTTTGACAATAAAATCTCATGTTAAACCACAATGAGATACAGTACTAATGATACAGAACAGAAATTTGAAATAATTAACTTTCTTCAATAACAGTTAATCTGTATTTGTAATAAATATAAAAGTAATTTCACTTCGGTATTCCGTTTAAAAAACAATTGTGTAACATCAGCTCAATTTTTTTAATGAATTCCTATAATAATGAATGAAAAGAGAATGACCTTGTTTCGTGTCGGTGCGAAGTATTCCAGTGGATTTCTTTGGCGGCTTCCTAAATGTTTAAATATTGACGACGCTCTTGCTGCTATTGTTCGTTCTAATTCAATAAATGTTATATCATTGCATTCGTTTTTTTTGTAATTATCTGTAGCGCTGGAAAAACAGGTAGTTCACTAAAAGAAATAATAATAGTGTCAATATCTCTGCAGACGTCGAAACTACAAATCATTTAAATATGTCAAAAGATTAACCAGATATTATGACTTATTGTAGAGAAGATAAATTGAAGAGATTTAGAAACAATTGTAAACTCATTTTAAAATAAAATAAATCCAGCTAATGTATTAAATTGAAAAATCAACACTATCTCAAACTGCAAAACAAAAATAAGTGATGAAGTTATAAAGCATGAAAGTTGAGGTTATTCACTGACCAATATTATGGCAGTACGTCTATGATAACTTTGTCGATAAATGTGGGAAAATGAGTGTGAAGTTGAAATTCGGTTAGTTTCATTGACTCCTATCTTGGTGCCCCTTGAATGCCCATGTCTTATGCACTTATAGTAGTTTCAAGAAGTAGAGGTGACTCTGGATGTAACATGCACCAATCTAAAATGGAAGTCCAACTCCAGTTTTGCATAATATTTTTATGAAAGGTTTGTTTTCTTGCCGAAACAAACGTAGAACCATAACATACGGAATATTGTATAAGCTTATACAATTCTGTTGAAATGTTTAAGATGAGACGACTGATGTCCACTAAAACATCAAGAAAAATGGATTAAAACGTCAATAATGTTACATATTGTCAACAGCAAATAATAATATTATTATTATTATCATTATTATTATTATTATTATTTTCTTTTTCAGATTCTAACAGAATAGCTGATTGTAATGTACAGACAATCTGTCAGGTACTTTACAGTACTACTGTCATGATTCAGATAGAAACTTTCTATGTGACACGTGTTCAACTAAACAGACTTCTGTATTTTAGGTACCAAGAACCCAAAATCCAAATTGTCCAAATCTCCCTTTAGAGTCTTAGGTACTATCCCAGTAGCAGATATCACAAGAGGAACAATTTTGACAGTCTCCAGAAGAATGAATCAAATCCTTCAATCTTCAGTCAATGCTGCATACTTATTGATCTTTCCTGCTTGTGTTGTCCTTAGGTTTTGATTAAGCGGGATGGCCACATCAATTAAAAACGCACACCTCTTTTGCTTGTCCGTATACACGATGTCTGGCCTGTTAGGTAAAATTGTCAAATCCGTTCTAATTGACAGATTCCAATATATTTCCGCGCGGCTGTTCTCAAGTACTTGAGTGTGTTGGTACATGTAATACGGGCACTCCTCTGTAATAAAACCATTTAAAACTGCTATTTTATGATGGATGATCTTGGCAACATCGTTATGTCTCTTGAGGTATTCTGTTCCAGCTAGTGGTGAACAGCCTCCAACAATATGGTCGATCGTTTCCCGGGACAGTCCACATCTACGACAACGTTCTTCTACTTCTCCTCCTCCTTTGAGGATACGTTTCCCGTAGCATCTTGTGACGATGACACTTATTATTATTATTATTATTATTATTATTATTTTGTACAATTGTATTTTCTCTGTTCAAGCTGGTAGTTGGGGCGGTCTTATACGCCAAGCCGGAAATAAAATTTAATCTTAGTCGAGGCTAAGAAATTTCCTTGTAAGGTGGTGTATTTGTAATATAACATTATTACAATATTATAATTATAATTATTATTTATATCAACATGTTATATCATTGGGCTAACAGTTTCTCATTCATAGTGAGTTAGACCTAGTCACAAATGCAGACATTGCTGAGGTACCATTCATTTTTACTGTAATTAATGTTAACTATAACAATTAATGAGGAAAAGCGGAAGTACGCATTCTTTCAATTGTTCTAATGCAAGAATATATAATGACATTGTTATATTATAATCTCAATTCATATGAAATGTGCGAGTGTATCTTCTGAAACTGAGAGGTCTTCTGAAAAAGTGTAACTATTTTAAGAATGTTAAAATGTAGATAGAAAATTTAAAAATTTCAACAAAAAGTACTACTGCTATACATCTGCTATTTAATCAAAATTAGGAGTAATTAATGCATTGTTTTAGAATGATGCCAATACAATCAGAATTCGTGAAATTTGTCATGGAAAATATGTTTTTAAGTATCCAAGTTCAATCGAATAGGTCAATAAAAATCATGAAATGGAGACATTTGTCCTTTTTATTGAAACATTGATTTTAATATTTGAAAGTCGTTTTAAAACACATCAGACTTCTTTTAATCCTTATTTTTTAATGATAATGTTCAAGAGATTCCCAAGTTTTTTAAAATAAATATTTCCTTCATATAACTCACTACGTGATTAATGCTGAGTCAGAAAGTTTTCATCAATAGCGTGTTTGAAAGTTTATGTCTTCAACATTTTAATGATCAGCAAAAACTGGAATGTAGGAATTCTTTTGATAATGATTCTGTTTGTTGTTTGTGGCGTATTTTTAACGATATACTTGGTATTTCCCATTGCGATCAGATAAGTATACGTAGGAATCTTAGTATTTGGTTAACGACCAACAAATGACGTATTTTTGCGTCACTTCTCTATTTGAACGCATCAATTAGGGAACAATGATAAAAAACAACGTAGTCGAGACCCGCCAATTTTTCTCTCTTGTATAAAAATATTACGCCAGAATTCGGTCATTGGACGAAGAAAACGACCAAAACTAGTTTTGGTTTATGGGTTTTTGCCAGAACTAGTTCTGTGCGTTTTCAAAACGACCAATACTAGTTGTTCCAAAAGCAAATTGTCCAAAACTAGTATTGGTTTCTGTCATCGCAACAAGAGCGAAGCTTTTTATACTCCACGCAAAAAACCGGAAGTAAAGTACTCAATGTTGCTAAAATATTATATTATTTAAGAAACAGTCATATTTACGTCATATACTTACTATTCAATTGTTTCAAAACGTTTTCCTGTACTTCCTTCTTCTCGAAAACAAATCACCTGCAAATTTACGCATTCAGAAAGTTCTCACTATGTTCATAAACACAAGGAAAGTAGCCAAGTACATAAACAAGCTATTTCTGTCTGGAAAACATGAGGCTACATTAGATTAATTCTAATTATATTTATGAGAATTTATTATTATCATCGACGTGCTGGTTCCGTGTACCGTGGTGTAAATTGAGGTGAATATTTAGATGTTTGTCCAATATGAATAGAAATTTAGAGTCTACGATTTATTTGTACAAATAAGGAATCGTACGTATAGAAATAAAAAATGTTTGAATTTTCATAACGGATAAATGAAAAGTCTTCTGCAAAGAAATCAAATTTACAATGTTATCAGTATCACCTGCAGCTATATATAGAAGAATTTGGTATCGGAATATAACTACATAATTTTAAAATATTATGAAAACTGAATGAAATTAGCATTGCGGTGATCTAAAGCAAACAATTGGTTTCTTTTCATTACATTTTTTTTACAAATTGCGATTTATTTGCTTGAAATTTTGGTAATTTATCTTGATTTGTTTAACTAGTATATTCTTTAATAACCTGTCTGTTGAGTACAGTTTATGAAGTAAAATAATTGCACAGCCTCTTTCTATGGTTAAGTTCTTTTCTTTGGGTTTTGTTTATCATGCATCACTGAAGTAGTTAATGCATTGCAGTCTTGTTCTTGAATGATACATTTTTTCATTATTTCCGATAACCATTGATCAAATGATTTAGTAGTTTACAGTACTCTATTGGAGGTTTCGTTTCTAAACGAAATGTGACATCAAAAATCGGGATTTCATAACTCAAAATAAAGGATGAGTAAGGTCAATGTGAAATTATGGATGTGCAATATGAAGACATTGGACAATGAATGTGAAGTTTACATAACTATTGAGAAGCATGAAGTGATTATGATTATTAAGTTTGAGCGGAAGTATCAGAACGATAACAAATGCATAAAAGATAATTATAGGAATTTTGCCAATCCATCTATTCTTTCGAAAGGTTAAATACAGGAGATTTCTGATCACTGTTATCCATAAGATATTCAAATTTACAGGCATTGTCTTTTGAAAGTGGATAACTCCGTCAAAATATCGAAACAATATATATTTCTCGCCTTGGTAAAACATTCTCGGCATTTTCAAGAATAAGTACGTGTGTCAAAGTATAAATTGAATCGTGGAATTTGGAACACTACAAACCATAAGAATGGTTAAAATAATTTGTATTATGTGTATTTACTGAACTCTATACTTTTTTCAGGTAGATATATCAATTCAATTGGTACCTATCTTCAATTCAATTGAACCTGTTCAGAAGTAATATGTGATTGGAAAATATACGATGCCCCATAATTGCCTTTATATGATTTATAACAGTTCTCAACATAATATAATGATGTGAAGTTTCTGGCCTTTTACACTATTTCTCGAAAAGCTGGATTATAGATCAAAATTGTAAAATTAAGAGCACATAATTTGTCAGACTTCCAAAAAAGAAATACCAATGTTCAAGTTATGCGAAAAGTTACAGAGAAAGGCGTAGAAAATAAGAAGACACAAAATGTCAATGCAGTATGAATGAAATTTACTTAAAAGGTTGTTTACGTATTGTTTTGTATTGTAGGTCTTGGTAACGCTCAGCAAATGGTTCCTTTCTAGGTTCCACCAAGTAAAATATGCCTAGTAATTCGGCATGCTCAAGTTGTAGCTAAGCAATACATTACTGCTTTACCCATATTGAAAACTATTAGAAAAATGTATGTTTCATTCAGGATGGAGAGCCGATAAACAGAAGTAATCAGTTTATATTCTTATTGATAATTGTACGTTGATAATCTTCTGAAATAAAAACTATCAAAATAAGATCCAATTAATATATAATATATTTAACAATAATACGAACATTCGTCAACTTAAACGATTAACGTAACGTTTTTCAAGAAACTAAATCAAAGGACATCTAAGGAAAAAAATTAAGTTTGTTTGCTCATAAAAAAGATTCTTATCACGATATATGTTATCACAGTGTGTAAAAGTAATTTTCCAAAACGACGTTTTTTTATATTTTCTTCCTCGCACCAATATAGTATTCCACATTCTCATTCATTAATCATTCTTTTCAAGGATTTGAACAGTCCAAGTAATTTGTCAAAAAGAAGTAATTAGGTACCCTTATTTTGTATTTTCGAAAAACTAAGTGAAATAAATTAAAATAATTACTTTTTTAAGCAAAAGATAGAATTTATGAATTATGATTCAGATTAATATTACTCATTCATATCGAAAACAAATCTTACTTAAATGAATTGATGTCTTACGATGAACACATACTCACGATACAGAACAGTAACGTGCTTTAAAATGCCAGAATGGCATACATTAATTTGAAATTTCTGAATAGAAGATTGCAATGTATTGTGTATTGCCATACAATATATAATTATATAAATTACACTTTTTTTCAACACATTGTTCTTAAGTATTGCATATTTTGCACAATTAATAGTTATATTATTAAGAATAATGATTAAAATGTGTTAATAATAATTTCTAGATTAGAGTCAGGTTTTTGCTACTTATTTCTTTAGAAAATGTACCAAAAATGCAAACTTTATATCTCAAGATTAACAAGAGTAATAATGACGACAAAATGAAAAAAAAAATTACATATTACGTGAAGATAACTCAGTCACGAGAAAAAATTATGAATGAACTATAATTAACACAAGGATGAAAGAGAGAAATAGATGTATCGTAATACCAACCTTATTCTAAGTTGTTTACGTTGTATTTCTTGGTCATAATGGTCTTAAAATTAGTTTTGTTATATAAATAACGAAGGTATAGTTTATTATCGTTGTATCAGATGATCTTCCAGCGCACTATCACTGCTGGCATGGGGCTGGAAGAATACTTAAGAGAAAATTTCATAATTACGTCAGAAAACACGAAGAAAAGACAACTCGGTACACACACAAAAAACTCAAAAAACAAGAAAATTGTCTTGACAGAGTTCGTGTCAAATTACACCACATGTCGAATCGTCACTGGCCAGAAATGACTAATCAATTATTCCGGACACTCTCACGGAAGTTTCCTCAAGAGAAATCACGCACTTTATTGCATTCACTCGCCGGAATTTGTTTTGCTGCATGGTTGGCACGTTTTACGTAGCTGAGCACAGGCGTTCTTGGAATCGGTGTTGCGTCTCTCTTCGCTGTTTCCTTGGGCTGTTTACGTCTCAATGGTCGTGTCAAGAATGACCATCTGCAATCACCGACCACTCGTACCCGACAGATGGACGACAACTGATGTGTATATATCGATAAGACATCGTCCGTGTTCGTTGAGACATTTTCCTGAAACCTGGACTCTTTTTGCATAATCATAATATTGCTCTACGAGAGCGAAGGATGTGTTTGTACTTGTTTGAAGTGGGAAACTAATAACTACTTCCGGGTAAAAGGATACAAACCATTCAGAACATATTCGACAGAAAATGTGAATTTCAGAACACTTCCACGATAGGAATGCACTTTTAAAAAATTCAAATATTTTTAATATTATAAGTCGTAAAAAAGTTTACGTATTATTAGACTTAATAGTTGAGTACTACATGAACTTATCCAGTGAAGCTTGGGAGCTTTAATTTAATTTAGCTTTATTTTCATCGCGACCAATTCCATCAATTTCGCGAAGTTTTATAAATTGTAATATAAATGGTTGGGATGGTTGGTATATGGTTTATTGTTGGTATATTTTCCAACCATAAATCTAAAAAATAAAACTTTTCATATCTCAGGTTTGAATACATTACCAGAAAAGTAAGTAACTGTTTTATTTTATATATAGTGCCTAGGCACTGTGCACACTGCCTGATTTCCCACTTTGCTGGTAACATAAATTATTCCCATTCAACAATCCTCGCATGTTCAATACCGCTGTAAGAGACGAATACCCACGTGGCAGAAATGTTAAAAAGGTATAAAATGTTTGAATAGTAAAAAAACAAAAAAACAAACGATTTTCCTAAGCTAGTAAAGAAACAAACAATATTCAGAATTCTAATATTTCCATTATATAATCATGATAAATGAATACATTATAACTTACGACATTTTTTTGGACAATCACAAATTATAGTGGGATCATCCAAGGAAAAATATCGTGTTACAATTTATTTATATTCTGAATTATTGCTTTTATCAGTTCATATCCTGCTAAACACTTCAGAAAAAGAACTCAAAAATCGTCCATGAAAGAAACGAAATGTTTCCACTTTGATTGCAGTATCAAGGCATTTGTACAAATAGTAATCCAAACCTGTTCTGACTAAACATACCAAGAATATCATCAGAAACTTTATCTCGAGTCTCTAAATATAAATTGATAAATTACGTAACAGTAGAAGTTTGTAAAAATTAAGAAAAACATTATGAGTGGGGCAGAAGAGAGAGAAAATAGTATTCCATGGAGAAAAAAATATTGTTTGTAATTTGTAGATTGAATGAATTGTTTTAAAAATGTATGTTCTTTCAATTTTTGAATGATGAAAATAGATGGAATTATAATTTTTAAAGAAAACAGCTTTATTTGAAGCATCTGTACTTTAGATGTGTTATTATCAGGGTTCGGATCGTTATGCACTAAAAATTCGGAAAATATGCATTAATATCCAGTTAAAGGCACTAAAAGATTCGAAGTATACACAAAAATACTTTAAGTATGTATTTACTTATTAATAAGAAAGTGCAAGTGTAAAGTGGGTTAGTTCCAATATACCACTGAGCTGGTTCATACAATATAAGCCATATTTCAATAATAAAGTTTTAAAATTAATTGTTTACTGCAATTTAACCCAAAAATTACGGGGTTAGAGCAAAAATCTTCAAAATCATTTATTATGTTTAAACAAAAGTATTCGAAAATACGCATTTATATGCTCTATTAAACATTCAAATGGTTACCGAGGTTAAAAATGCTAGTAATCTATGCCTCAAAGTGGTACAAAGTCAAGGAAAAAATATACAAAACATGCAAAGTCCGCGCCATGGTCATTGTGATCATCTGCGAAGAAACAAAGTAACGATTGTAGTAACCTACATCGCGACGAAACGAACGAGTTGTCTTCACACTAGGGTGTGTCTCCTTTGAACCGACAATGCTTCCTGTTACCTGCATATAAATGTTACGTGGTTAGCCGTTTGCCTGAGAGTGCAGGTCCCACACAACGTGAGAATTTGTTAACGACTAACTACAGGATTAAAGGAAGGAAATCATTGCAATGATAATGCTCGTTCTAGAAACATTTGCTTTTATTTACACTTACTCAACACTCATCTGCGACTGCATGAAATCGAGATTCTTGATGACGGCACACACTTTAGCCATGACGAGGAGCTAGGGGTTTTTTCAACATAGGCGAGAAGGATGACAGAAGACCGCCAGTGTTGTCCTAGCAAGCAAGGGAACCAGAACACCGCCATAGGTGTCGTCTTAACAAGCGAAGAAGATCGCTAGAGGGGTCGTTCTAGGAAGAGTGAAGGAGTGGCATGAACGCACATAGACTGCCCCAGACATGGACTGTCCCCGAGCGCCTCTGTTCGAGTCTATTCAAGTGCTTGTCTTGCTGAATAGAGTATTCTATTCTGCTGCGCTACGCTGCTCTTTTGGAGCGCGCACTTAAACTCTCTCTATTTCTTATATTCTTAATATTAGGCACCGATGTGACACAAAGTTAAATGTTTGAAGGGTTACACGGTTTGACGGATATTTGTCAAACTTGGTGAAATTATGTAAAACGGTCTAGGTGAGCAAGTACCATGTTTTTAATTTTCATCAGTCACCCACAAACAGAAACTTATGCGTTTTTCTTGACATCATAGTGTGGTTAAAGCTATTCATTCAGCGCAGAGGTTACCAAGAAAAGGTGGGTTGGTCCGAGGGTTACATCAGAAGAGATATCTATGAATCATACTACTTGAAATTGTGTGAAGCGGCTAAATTCAAACCTCAGGCGGCGCTGGTTTAGTTTGTTGCCTAAATCAAAATCTTTAGCTAGCGGTCAAATTTTTTTAATCTCAAGCTAACGACAAACACTTATATCAGTAAATATATTCCTCTTTCTAATTATTCGAACATATATTAGAAAATCTATGCCTTGTTTTCAATTAAAATATGATTTTGAAAATGATGTTCGGAGAATTGCGAGGAATCCATCTAACTTCTGACGTCTTCACAAGGTGACATAACTTTTTCGAAAATATTAATTGGATCATTAGTGAATGAAAAGGAATCTTCCTAATGGTATGTTGTTTTTATAAGTTTCCAATGACTTAGTTCTTTTAAACCATTGTGCGATAAATATTAAAAAAACATATTTCCATTGTATGAAGATTGAATATATATCATTACTTACGATTCAGATAAAAGTGCAATTTAAAAAAAATTAATATCTTCTCGTATTACACGAAGTTTTGTGCAAAATTATTAAAAAGGGGAAGGGAAGCTACAGTGGTTTGATTGAATACAATTTTAGAAATGTATCATTAAAAATAAACATAATAAAATGTGTATTCCTTACTCGGTGAAAGGGATAAATGTTCAATAGTAGACCCTCATGAATGGTCAAGCTATCGAAGAAGTGGAAAAGTCATTTATCTATTAGATTTTGTCGCAAACCGTAAATGATTAATAATTTCTTCATCCTGATAAAAGTGACTTATTTTCGCCATGTTCTTGAATGACTGTTTCGCGTGCATAGGAATGTGTCTTGGAGCCCACGTTACTGACACAAAAACTTAAGTTCGAAGGAGAATAAAACGTAACAATGAGAAACAATCTAATCCATGAAAATTGAAATAAACTATATTTTCAATTTAGAGAAGAGAAATAGTCACTGTGCCCATGCACAAAACCCACTTTCATTCCCTGATTCACGGCATTATGTTAAATATGGTTAGGAAAAATATTATTAAAGAAGGAAATAAAGTTCATAATAATTTGTTGTAAATTAATCGTTAAGAGAAATAATTAGTTGGATTTAATTTTGACTCATAAACAAGTGGATTTTCTAACTTCACGGTAAAAATAGCAAATACCCCAGATTTAAGGATACAATGAAACGTTTATTTTTTATCAACAATTTACAATAAATTTAGGTCACATTATTATTAACTTGATCTCCTGTAATCCTCATGATCTTAATCCATAATCTTTCTTTAATATCTCATATTCCATTTAACACAGTCTTTGGAGATCGTAGAATATTTTTTTCCAATTCCTTGGGTTTAAAAATATATTTCTATGTTTTGTACATCAGTCGTTCGCATATCTCACAAAAATTTGGCCCTACACTATAGAAGTCACACTCCATAATATAAGACCCTAAAAAAAAGAACTATCTCCTTAGTTATCATATCGATATAGAATATCTAGTTTTTTATCTTTTATAAGAAACGAGGAAACTCAACATGGGTGTATATTAAAAACAAATATTTTTTTTGAACTTTGAAACTTTTCATCCTTCCTTTACCCCTGCACATTTGACGCGATTGCCATATTAACAAGTGTAAACGTCTTTTACTTCGGAAGAAGTTTTATCATTTTCTACTATTTCCTACAACTGAATGATTTATATGTTACGTTTTAATCTACTTCTACAGTTTCTACGGTATTCAGTTTGTGTGAAAGCGCATTACGTTTTTTACCTTAAATGTGACAGATATTTCAATATTTAATTCGTCGTTCATAGATGGATGAATATCATTTTTTGCAACGGGATCTGCATAAAATATTATTTTTGAAGAGTCTATCAAGAATAAAATTTTTGATTTCTAATCGCTTTGATGAGCTTGTCTTTTAAAATGATATTTAACTCACTAATAAGTTGTGTATGATCGCCTAGGGCTAATGAACTAGGGAATGATCACTGACTTCATGGATTGGACATTAACTTTTCCTGCCTTGAAACTCTTTGTATGTCAAGGTGGCAAAAGAGGTGTATTGCTTTGCACTGAGAAGGGAGAGGTCGTTGATAAGCTGCTCTCTTGCTTCGAGGCGATGACCGACTCAGGGTTGCTGCCGCGCTTGAGACTTGGAGTCGAAGACTTGTCGTTATGTCTCACATGAGATGAAACGTGTTGCCACTGGCTTAATGTGGTAATGTGAATCAAATCTTTAAAACATCTTGTCTTCCCCATTTATATTAAAATTACTTGGTATGGTGAATAACAGTAACTTGTAATCTAATTTACAATAAAAAAAGTTATTTATGAAGAAAATAATATGAACTGTGAACTCAGTTGATTCCGTAGGCTGCATAACTTGCCATAAGCCCGTGTGCTCCTGACGTAGTGACAGACATGACATACAAAACAAGAACGGCGAAAAAAAGAAGAAGATATCATTCAGAATGTCGAGTGACCTCTATAAAAATATTTTATTAATCTTGTAGGTTTTAACTACAGTTTATAAGAATTTCGTCAATTTTAAACATTCGAAAAGCAATTTCGAAAATGATTACTTTTCTTGTGAGAAACCATGTAATTCATTTAATGACCAAGAAAAAGTGATATCTTGCGATTTTTAAGAAAACATTTTACAGTTTGTTTTGCAAAATAATTTTTTAAATTTTTTTGTCAAATTAATTTATTTCCAGAATTACAAGCAATGTTTAAAAATGACACAAAAAGTCAATTGAAAATTTCGTCATAGATAATCTGAATTTATCGTTAACAAATAGAAATATACATGGGGCACACTGCAGTGTGTTTCTGTTCAAAGTCAATTGTTTCAACGCTCATTAATTATCTTACATTTCACACTCAGATGCACGCCAGGAACCGAGGTCCGATAACTTTCGGGAATTTATCGTCAAGTTGTATATCCACTTAAGATTGGTTACTCATGTAATACTGCTCTGAAGGAGTCTTGATTTTATATTCTTGAGTTTCGTGTCGTACGTAAATGTCAATGACTGCTTCCTAGTCTACAGAGATAGAAATAAGGTGAAGATGAAGGCGCTGAAATGGTTTTACGTTTAGGTGGATTCTCGGGATGGATTTACATGGATTCTCGGAACAGATTCGTATGAAAAGCAAATAGTTCCGTATTAGGTGATGGTGCAGTGTTGATAGAGTTTTCATTAATCAATGAGAACATAATTTCACCCTCAAAATTATTTAAAAGTAATAATAATAAATTTATTGTCAAAAAGCAGTTATAAACCGCGTATAACTGTTTTTATTGATTATATCTTATTCAATATTTTTATTTTTCTCTACAGAAATCACCTCGTAATATGGTAATCATTTTTCAAATAGATTCTTCAAATACATTCAAATTTAATTTCTTTTATAATACGCTATTCACTTTATTTTTTCATTAGTTATTTGGTACAATATTTTCTATAGCATTTAATTTCTTATTACGATAGCACTGAAGATGACCAATACGTGGCCGAAAAAGCTTTATACATTAAACAACTCTGATAGAGAAACTATGTTTTCTTCCATGAAATACTGTTCCAATTATCATATTGTAAAACTAAATAATTCAATTATTACTACAATGATGTCATAGATCCTTTGTTTGCCAGATAAGTTGAAATTTTGATTGTTATATTTGAGTCAAAATATCTTCGAACATAAAACCAAAATAAATCTGCTATTGATGAAAACAATCAAAAACGATCCATAAAATAATATTGATGTATTTCTGTATTATACAAAACATAAATAAAATATTGAAGTATAATTTTTGTGAGAAATAAGACACTAGGAAAAAGTTTTGAAAATCTCATTAATTAAGTTAATCCTATGAATATATTAATCCTATCTTTAATTAAAAGAGATTAACCATATCCTCTTGGAAAAAATAAATGTTTTCCCCAAATTTAAATATAGTCGACTCAAGTCTGGAGTTTCCATTGTTTACCACAAAATTTTGAGGAAAAAATGCCAAATCATTTCCAATATCGTTTTATATTCCTAGAAAAATGGGGTTTTATAAAGAAATGTAGAAGTTATAGAAGATAATATACTAGTATGTATTAAATTTTAGTCTTCTCTTGTAATTTTTCTCTCTTCATATCTTCTATGTATTACATACCCTATTGGGATCACTGTTCATGACAGATCTTGAAAATTGAAAAATCTTCTTGAATACTGGTATTTTCATCGAAAAAAATTTATACTTATTAAATATTTATTCAGGCATATATTAAAAGTTTAATGTACATTAAAGGTACCGGAAGAGCTTTGTCATTCTTCACTAGAATATCTGCACCAACGGAATGAGTGTCACTTTCAAGGGCGAGGAAGAGCGATAATGAAGATGAATCCTGAGTTTCCTTCTTCTACCTCATAACCCCCACCCGGATGCAAGTGTTGCGACCATCAAAACATGAAAGCTCCGTTTCCAATAGCACCTCCTCCCTGCTTTCAAGGTGAGGGTGTCACAAGTATAAAAGCGTCCTGCTCTCCACCGAGAGCATTGGTTAAGTGTCTTGGAAGAAATACACACATCAGCTAGTCGCAGCCATGAAGACAATGCTTGTAATCACGGTGAGTCGCAATGAAACGTCTATTTCATGATACTAAATATTTTTACATTAATAGCAGTGATATTTCCGAATATCATCTGTTTATAATTTTTTACAATATTAAGTTTGTTCTTTTCCGTACTTTTCTAGCTCGCGTACTCAATATTGTCTTAAAAATTCTCTATTTATTTTTGTGCGCAATGTTTTGCATGTAGAAAAAGTTTCCTCAATAAAATTTACCACGAATTGTAAATTGGTGGTGTATCTATGTATGTATATGTATATATATATATATATATATATATATATATATATATATATATATATATATATATATATATATATATATATATATATATATAGTNTAATCAAAATGAGAGAATTATGTAATCCGGTTAAGGTAGCATTCTCTTTATGAGCTTTGAGCTTAAAAACAGAAAAATAGTTCTATTTCCTGAAATACTAGACATAACAGCCAAACAAAAGAAATCAAATTGATGTAATGATATCAATGTCAATTATTTGTAGTTTGAATGAAGTTAAAAGATTAAAGAAAATCTCTTTTCATGGACAAACCCGAACTTTAAAGTATATTATCATTTGGTTAATTTTGAAAAATTACCGTGCTGTATATTATCATTTAAATACGAATAAACTTGAGCTGCAATGAACAGCTCGGATAGATAACGTAGGAGTTAAGATCTTTTAATTTTAGTGAAGGCAAAATATTCAAGAAAAGAGGTTCCAATCCCGAAATGCGAAGTATAAGACGAATGATACAATGCAAAACTTTCTTCATTGGTGAATATTAAGTTGAAAATGAGAGACAGAATTAAAGACTGAAAACCATTTAAATAATACCGGACCTGCATTATGTTCCTTAAGTTTTTATTTTTATCTGAAGATTATATAAATGAGAAGCAATAATATTCCTGTTTAATCGAGCTATTAATTCCATTATCAAATATTATAGAACATAATATTCTATGGTGCCCTATTCCAGAATAGCATATGAAATATTAAATTATTTATATCAATTAGTTGATTTGTACACTTTTAATAAGAACGTTTCATTTGGGGAAACCAAGATAAGAAGTAATAGTGAATAAATATTTGATTTTGTTTGGAATCGGTGGACACACTTTCTTTGATGCCGGAAGAACTCGTGTCACGGAGCTGTACAACTCATTTCTCACTTTTCATCCACATCCCCAGTTATTAAAAAAAGATGTTATATAAACCGACAGCTTTTTTTATTTTCCTTAAATGAAAAAAATGTTCCCGTGTCAAATATTTCTGAAATGATAATACGATAACTACGGATGTCCTCAATTACTTCTTCCAAGTTCTTCCAAGTCTGTATGAAGTCATTATCAATGACTTCTATGCTACAACAGCTCATCTAGTAGCATTTAAGTATTTTTTTTTAGTAATGCACTGGTTGGATACTTTCTGGAATAGCAAAACGTTCGATGTTTACGCAGATTATTGAATTATATAGTATATTGTTTTTTTACATATCATTGCTTGTGGTGGCAGTTAATGCGATAGCCTTCAACCTCTCAGACGACAGATCAAACAGGTTGATGTAGAATTTGTTGTGCTTTCATTAACGGTCAGCAAAGGTATCTACAGGAGCTCCATCACACTCATCCAATATCATCTATGTTTCTCCTCAGTCATCTTTGATTCATATCGGGGAGGTTCATCATGATAGATGACCATTTTCGCGAACCCTCAGTCATAAACATTTAACATTCATGCTTCATCCTTTATGCTCTATTACGCATTGGAATAACTAAGAATTACGAAATTGTTAAGTATATTAGTGTTTTAGATATAATGTGAAATAGATATGTATATGCTATGTTTTAATAGAAGGGAATGTATAATGTTTCTTCTCCTCAGATGCTGCTGGGTGCTGCCATGGCACAGTCCGAGAGATTCTTCTTCGAGGGTCGTGAATTCATACCGCACGAGACCTACTTAAACCAAGCTCCACCCCCTCCTCCTCCACCTCCTTCAATACCACCTCCTCCTGCAAGTGGGTTCTTCGGCCCAGCTCCTGGTCCCCCTCCTGCAGCACTCGCTCCACCTCCACCAGGCGCTATACCTGCTCCTCCACCCGCTCCAATTCCCGCTCCTGTCCCTGCCCCAGCTCCTGCCCCCGCCCCAGTTCCTG
>NNCF01126469.1:263554-309306 GCA_002313205.1 Laupala kohalensis
ATATATATATAATTTCGTGAAGAGTCATAAAGGGTGGTAAATTGTCCATAAAAGGTCGTAAGTCTGTAATTATTTTTTTAATTAGATTATATGATGGACGTTAATTGTAGTAGAATTACAGGTAGTAATTTTTTAAATAAGGGGATTCAAAATTTTAAGAGTTTTTGCACTCAGAAGGATAAAAATTAAGAGAGTACATCATTTACACATTAAGGGAGGATTACAGTATATGATTTTTATGTGCCGTCCTTTGTCTTCCAATGTTCTCATGCAGAAAGCATAGCTACTGGGAGATGTTTATAAGTTAATTTACATTTTAAAGGAAATTGTAAAGGAAATAAAATGATCTGAAGTGTAAGTCCGGAGTACATTATCTTTGTAATGGTACCTCATGTTTGGCGATGGTAAATATGATGAGAGAAAAGAGGATGTTTATGAAAAGTTCCCATTCATTTATTTATTCGTGTCAGAAGTACAAAACATAAAATATGAAACAAAAAAAATTATGTATGAACAGAATTACGCAAAGTTGTGTTCGTCATGCGACTTCAAACAATTCCTGCCACTTCGAGAGCACTTGAACTAGCTTGAGTCAAATCACTCATTGTACATCTGGAAGGGCACAACGTACAACATAAGAGATGTTGTGTTGTTTGAAATTCGCCACTATCACGTAGAACTGTCTTGGTCGGAAAATGCCACTTACATAAGTTGTCCCTTGATCTATTAGAAAGATGATATTGCAATTAAGCACCGTAATGTGTCAAAGTTTTGTAATAAACAATTGTTTAATGTGTTGCAGCTTTGAAAACCCTGACGGCACGCAAGTGAGAGAGCAGGGACGCCTTATCAGCACCAACGATGGCTGGGAAAGCGTCATCGTGAAGGAAGGTTCATATTCTTTCTTCAGCCCCGACGGAAACCGCCACACAGTCAACTACCGCGCCGACGAAAATGGGTACCACGTACTTTAAGTCTTCTAATTGGATTCACCTAAGTTGACTCCCAACACCTCGCATTGTTTTCATCAAAGCTTCGAGATTAACATGTATTTGTTGAATGTGCTCTGCGATAGATGTGTATTTTGTACAAATTGTTTTGTAGTAAATATGTAAATATATATTTTAAAAAAATTACTTGACTTGTTATCTGATATTAGTACAGTAAAAATTTAAATTCTTCACTATCCTGTCGTACGTCTTTCAGTAGGACTTCGTATATTCTAAAATGATTGAGCAGAGTTTTTTTTAACAAGTGACGCATTGACATAAAAATGAGATGAATATTACAAAGTATTCTTCAGTAATCACTTTTGTTTCAGTATCAATTTGGTTTTATTCAATGATGTTCCGTTTGGTCTCCCCGTCGTATAGAGAACATATGCAGGAGCAGAGGGAGCTCATTACCTAGCTAAGGTCCAACTCAGGGAACCCCAACTCTGTGTTAATGCAAAAATATGTTATTGTCAAAGTTGTTTAGTGTATTTTTTTACATTTTATACCTAGTTTATTGCAGGATTTCCCTTTCCATAATGTAAGACATTATGACACATTTTCCCCATATCATTATATTTTTAAAAATATTTTATTTTAAGACATCTCTCATATAATATTCTTCCTCAATTTGAAATTATCTTCAGTTCATTGTAACATAATTTACTAATAATCTGATAGTTCAATAAAATTCCTTCTATCTTTTTAATTTTAACAGTGCGTGAATGTATTTGTGTATGTTAATTGGATACTTTATTACAGGTTAGAGGTATATATAACATAAAAACCTAGAAACGCACATACTTTCTTCAGTTAGAATAAAATATAAATAAATTTAATTCATACAATTATATAAATAAATTTAATTCATACAATTATCTAAGTCTTCACCGGAAACTAAAAATTAAATATGTGATAGCATAATTTGACAAGCGAAGTGGTTTGAGAGTCAAACGGGGGCATGAGCGAGATACTATTTATTTTTGGTGGGTCCACGTCAAACTCCCCTGTTTAATCAATCTATAAATGGGAAATATCTGAGTCATTGTGCATAGTCCGTTCATTCCAGGATTCGTATTGGGTTCAGCCAAGATGAAGAAAGACTATGCCTCATTTAGGCAATATTATTTTGAATGACAAATTTTGAAAGAAATTCACATTTTTAGAAGTAATTTGAATTATTTAGAAGTAATTTGTTTTAAGTGCCCCTGCTTTAACTATTTTATACGTGTGATATAGTAAAGAAAAATAAGAAATTTTCTTCAGAAGATAAATTTATTACATTTTACAAATTTTCAGGTAACATACATATACATACTCGTCTACGTCAAGCTCTTTCAATTGTTCCTTAATATTACTGTTTGTATTATAAACCTAACTGTTTATAAAGAGACAGCAAGTTTTTCGGTGTTTATTTTATTTCTGCCACAAACGCTCCTTGGAATCCGGATATGATTACACCATAAATAGCTGATTCATAATCATTTGAAATTGCCTCTATTTTTGTTTCATTCATTATTCAAATTAAAAAATAAGTAAAATAAAGTAAAACCAATTTATTTAAGCCCCATTCTGAAGTAAATTTTATTTATAGAAAAGTTCATGAAAGAAGGGAAACCTTTCAAAAATTTTCTTTCTCATTCCAAGTCAAGAGAGATGATTATTTTCAGTTTTTCTTGATCATATAAGTTCAAATTAACGATTAAAATAATTTTGACCATTTACATTTCTAAAAACTTAGCCTTTCTTTCTCATACTGGCCGTTTTCTGATTTTTCTTCTTCTTCTTTTTTTTAAGCTGGCCCATCTTTTTCCCGAACCGTAACATCGCGTAATCCATGCCTCCACCTGTACCACTTCCACCACCGGTGCCGGTCATAGGCATTCCACCCATTCCCCAGCATCTCTGTTAACAAAAGTAAACAGTACGTCTTCAAACAGATACAAGCGGTTTAGATCTCTCCGAAAAAAGAAAATATAGATCTCTCTAAAAATTATTATACAAGGTTTGTACAGAAAGTAACGAGACAAAATTCTGGGGGGGAAAATATTGACGATATCGCTTCAAATCATTTAAATTCTTCAAAAAGGTCTCATTCGAACCGTTTTTGGCGAGTGTTCAAACTGCTGGGTGCCATTCGCCACTTTAGTGTTTTGTTTTGGGGTCGTATCAAAAAAACCAACTATCACCTAAGGGCTTGCCAAATCATGTCCAATAGCTGATTTTCCAAACCTCACACAAAATTTAATGGCATAACGTTCGAAAGAACGTTAAATTTTTGAGCTATGACCGAGCGTATTGACAGAGGTCCTCTAGAACGACTGTACAAACCGCATGGGAAATCGTAGGTGACTGACGGTTGATTTCCTCCTCCATTGGACCTTCAGCTAAAGACCTAAGACGCACAGTCGCATAAGAAAAAAATTAATCCCATTTATTTTTATACAGACCTTGTAGATGCAATTGTGGCGTATATTTTACATGTATTTAGATAAATAAATCAATCTTACTGATTTGGGAACTAGTTAAAGATGAAATTAAAATTTAACTGATATGATACATATTTACCTTTAGTATTTTTTACATGTGAAAATTAACATGAAATTGTGCAAAAATTATGAATAATTTGAGGGGGGAAATTCGCTGAATATATAAAAAGCTGGTTCTCGTATATTAAAATGTGGAGCAACATACAACAGGTATAATAATCATAATATTAATAATAATAGTGTCTTTTTTGGCGATACTCAGATCATAAGGTCTGCTCTTCCGTCTAACCATTTAGAACATACACATTTTAGCAGACAATGAAAATTGGATCCGATTTACAAATCGTGTGACAGACCACGCAGAAATCGCCTACGTTGAGCCAACTTTCGACGTATTTCGACGTTAAAATCGAGTCCAATGACGGCGTCGAATAAACGAAACCGTCCCGACGTCGTATTTCCCGGAATTTGAAGTCGAGACAACGTCTTTATGCGACGTCGAGACGACAATAATAAATTACGTAGTTTCGACGTCGAGATCGATTCGAAGATCGACGATGAGACGACGTTGACTTATATTAATAATAATAATAATAATCTGCTTTACGATGAGCAGATACATAGGAATAGAATAATCTTGGCAAACGGACAAGACATAGTTATGAGGGACACAGAGAAAAAGTCAGTCCAGTTAATAGATATATATGTTCCTTGTGACAAATATATAGTCGACAAAGAAGCTGAGAAACGCCTTAAATACATAGATCTTGCTATTGAGACGAGCCGTATGTGAAAAATGAAGGCAAAGGTCATTCCCATAGTTATTGAGGCTCTGGGAATGATACCTCACGGAATATCCAAGAACTTGGCGATGATTCCCGGTACACCGCTAGAAAGGTATATTCAGGAAATAGCTTTCCTTGGAATTGCATACATTCTAAGGAAGGTGTAAAATTACTCCACAACATATTTCCTCCTCATGAAGCTGGTTGCTCTCTGGAGAAAATATGAAAAATAACCGACTTCTACATCATTTAAGCTGTGCAAAAGTAATAATAATAATAATAATAATAATAATAATAATAATAATAATAATATAGCGCATGGGTCTGCGCTCCCGTTAATTGTGGCACATCTCTTCGGTTCAACCCTATGGCCGGAACCACATTCGCAATTTCGACGTTCCGTATTTCACTTTCACCTGGTAGTGGAAATTGGAACTCTACTAGGGTGCATTTTTCGCCAAGACTTAATTTTGCCGCGAACATCGTATCTTTTACTTGTTTGCGGAGATTACTATTTTACGTGTTTACTATTCATGGTAGCAATAGTAAGACAAAGCAATACAAGGGGGAAAATACTTAGCATTTATCATCATTTTGCCCTAGCTCAGTGGTAGCGTGCTCGCCCTGAGATACAGAGGACCCTGAATCGAATCATGCCGTAGTCGGTCTTCGAAGACGTAGATTGTTTTTATAAGAATGTGAGTTATATGCCTCATATAATATGATTTAACAAGGTAAGACGATATATATTATTATAATAAAAATGTAATGAAAATGATAATTTAATATTGTCAAGAAAGTCGTGTTGACGACGTTGTTTTGGCGTCGTTACCAGACTTCGAATAAGAGTTTTTTACGACGTTATGAGGACGCCGCTCTCCGACGTTGAATCGCCGTAACATGTGTACGCATTAGCAACGTCTTCACAACGTTGTTTTATGACGTTACAACGACTTAACGACGTCGTTACGATTCGAAATTTCTACGTGGAAGGAGCAGTGAAGTGTTACAACATTCCTTTTTTGGGTTGATGTAAGGACAGTGAGCAAGTAGAATGAACTACGTTGTATTAACTGGTTGGGAAAACGTGTTAAAAATTATTTCATCGGATTAGATGTCTAAAACTTAGCGCTCGCCCAAATGTTCAGCCCTGAGCATGTACAATTTGATTTTCACAAGATTTCTTGAACAAACAGTGATATTTTGTCTGTTTTTTATCAATAAATGCTAATTTAAATATTTGAAAAATGTTAAATATTTGAAAAATGTTTTTTTTCTTTTTTTCGATATTTAGTTGTTAATGGGTCTACGGAGTAGAAATGTTTTGACGTCCGCGCTAATAGTGGTATATTGTTTTCGTTGCCTTACATGAAGTAATCGAATTATCATTTCAATTTTTGGATTTAAATTAAATATCTAAAACTCAATTCCTGAATTTTTTTGTTTTTTTGCTTTTTAATGAGAGAAAGGAGGTGAAACATGTGTTGACACGACTGACTGACTCATTTATCAGCAAAGAGAGAAAAGTATTGTTGTTTTGTGTATTTATAGACCTCCTCAATCAGATCTTGACATATTTTTTCGGAACTTCGAAATTGTTTTAAAACATATCACACATAAATCTACTAAATCTATCATTATATGCGGCGATTTCAACATCGATTTCCTGAGTACATCCGACTCTGCACATTCACCAGTCAATCGATTCAAGAATCTTATCGACTCCTTCAACCTTGTAACTACAATAAACGACCCCACTCGCCTCTCCGGCTCATCTCAAACATTGCTAGATCAAATTATAGTCAACAATGGAATCTTGTATCTCTCTGAATGTTTATCGCCGGATACAGTGATCACCTTGCTCAAGTATTGACTATTAATAATAAACTAAAACCTCTTAAAATCCTTTACAAATTTACAAGAGAGTTTAATGACATAAATAAATCCATATTTATAAATTATTTGCGTGAAGAAACATGGAAAGATGTTTACAAATGCCAAAACACCGACGACAAATTCAATGTATTTATCTCAATATTCCTAAAACATTACAACTCTAGTTTTCCCTTAAAACGCAAGTTCATTAACTCAATGAAATACAATACATGGATCACCCAAGGGATAAGGATTTCTTCAAAAAACAAACGCCGTTTATATTATCTTTCAAAACTTTATAACCAACCACCCAAAATCCATGATTATTTTCGTAAATATAAGACTATTCTTCGAAAAGTAGTCAATGCAGCTAAACTAATGGAAAAAGACAGGCAGGTACTAAAATCGAACAACCGAATGAAAGCCATGTGGAATATTGTTAAAAATTACACATCAACTTCGGAAAATCGTGAAGAAAATGTTTCTCTTCTAAACGGTGGCAAAATCGTATCAAATCCTCAGGACATCGCAAATTTGTTTAATTCTTACTTCTCAGAATTAGGAAAAATAACGAACTCAATATATCCAAATCAATGTCCTCCAATTATATCCACCCACGTACCCAATTCTATGTTCACTTCCGATACTAATGCCAATAAGTCATGGGAATCATCAGCTAATTAAAAAACAAATTTTCAACAGACATAGATGATATACCCGAGTTTATTGTTAAATTTTCGTCCCACGCTATATTAAATCCACTCATAAATATTTTTAATAGTTCTTTATCGGAAGGGGTGTTTCCCAATACATTTAAGAGAGATAAAGTGAAACCTTTACACAAGAAAGGAAACAAACTCAATACCGACCAATATCTCTACTTCCCACTTTCTCAAAAATCCTTGAAAAATTGTTCTATAAGCGTCTTCTAAATTTTTTATCAAAAAATAACATTCTCTCTGACGATCAACACGGTTTTAGGAAGTCCTTTTTTACTACAAGCGCAATATTTTCCTTCTTAAACGATGTTACCACATCTCTTGACCGTGGAGAAAATCCTCAGGGTGTTTTTTTTACTAATCTAAAGCATTTGATGTCATCGATCACGGAATTCTCCTTTCCAAATTGTATTCTATAGGCATTCGTGGACTTCCACATCAATGGTTAACTTATTTAAAAGATAGGTAACAACAGGTCGAAATATCCTATACTAAAAATAAAATACTTGAGCGTTGTCTTTTAGAAACAAAGCCTCTAACTTGCGGTGTACCCCAAGGTTCAATTCTCGGTCCTTTTTATTGTATGTGAACGACATGTCATCATCCACATCAAATTGCAAAATGGTTCTTTTTGCTGATGACACTAATTTACTATGTAAACACGCCAATGCTCAAAAAGTTTTGTCTAACCTTTCGACTTGGTTCCATACAAATCGTCTCATTGTAAACACTGACAAAACAGTGTCTATGTCATTTCACAATAGTAATACAAAATCTTTACCCCAGGTTTCTCTTTCTTTAAACGGAACACAATTAAAAACTGTTACAAATACAAAATTCTTAGGTCTCCATATTCAAGACAACCTCAAATGGAATTGTCACGTTGACAATCTTAATTCCCAATTAAGCAAATTGTGTTACGCATTCCGAAACTTAGTTAACATAGTTAGTCCACATATTTCCCGTTGCGTATATTTGGCAAACGTTTACTCCCATTTACGTTACGGTATTACATTCTGGGGCAATTCCGGTCAGAGTATTCAAACTTTCAGAATTCAGAAGAGAATGGTTCGGATAATTTGTAAATCTCACCCCCGAAACTCTTGTAAACCTTTATTCAAGGAATTAAATATATTAACACTTCCCTGCATTTATATTTATGAAACAGTCGTGTTTGTTAAGTCCGAATTACTGAAGTGCCACCCTTTCTTTATACGAAACAGTCTCGTTCACGAACACTATACACGCAATAGTAGTAATATTCATCGCCCTAGAGTGTCAACCACTCTTTGCCAAAAAGGACCTTATCATTCGGGAATCGTTCTATATAATTCCCTGCCCAAGAATATAAAAGACATTATGAAATTGAATATCTTCAAATCCGCGGTTAAAAACTACCTCCTGCACCAGTGCTTCTACACTGTAAAAGAATTTATTGATTTTAATAAAAGTTAAATTCGTCTTGTACTTTATCACGCCATTGCTGTAGCACTTTTTAAATAACTTATAACAATTTCAAAAACTATTTTCTTGCATGATTGTGTTGCCTTATGGCTCATATTAATTTAGTTTTATGTGTACTCAACTTTGGCACGGTTGTGTACATTAATTCTGTAGCCCCATCCTGGCCCGGGTTTTTCTCCGTTTTTCCTTCGGGTAGAGGCGGATTTCTTATACAGGTTCTCTAGGCTTTGTCTAGGGGCGTGTTTATTGTAACAATAAATCGTGAATTTAGTGTTTTTTCAACTCTTATAATTTTTAACACTGTACTCAGAATAATCTATAATTCGATAATAACTTGTACATGTAAATTTACAAACATATTTGCGTTAAATTACAAACATATTGACATTATATATGTATTATTACTCGCAGCTAACTTTTTATCTTATCTAGGAATTTTTGCTGAAATTTTTGAATCCGCCTCTGCCTTGGGACCCTTGATCAGAATTGAAGAAATGGTCCCTTGCTTGCTTCCGGAGAGTAAATTAGTTTATTGTCCTCCACGTGGTCATACGTAGTTTGTACCGTTTTTTGACAATAAATTTATTATTATTAAAAATACGGATTTGAAATTTTGAATCAATATAGTAGAGACTTACTAAGAGAGGGTTTTTCGAAATCATGGTTTTCAATGGGTGATACGAGTTAAAGAGTGTTTTTTTCGATTGTCGCAGTATTTCACGGGTTAATTACGGTACAATCACGGTTTATGCATGTAAATGTGTTATTTTCATCAATATTTAAGTATAACGAGGTACCAAAATCAAAAATGTGTGAAGCTAATAGTTAGATAATAGTTAAATGAGGGGCACCATCTGGACTCATCTTTAGGTCATACGAGCCATGCGGATAAGAAGTTTAAAATAACTGCAAAAGATAACCCCAAGCAAAAGGTTATGTGCTTGGGGTACAAAACAGATTCTCGCATCGCAAATGCATATTTCAAACCAAAGCAAATATTTTGAAAAGCTAATTTATTGTAAGCTCATCTGCTATTTTTTGTATTTAATAGACATGTTCAAGTACATACACCTTATCTTTTATCTTTGAAGATCGATAAATTCTTTTCCAAAAGATGTTAATTCGTTCAGGTTAAAATCGACGGTACAGTTTTTAAACAAAGCTCTTTCTTGACGAGTCCACTAGCTGCGTCACAAACAGTTAAGTCGCTAGAGTCACCCATATTTTCACTGCCGAATGAAAAGCAAGTAATCATTTTTACACGAAACCTCGAATCATACAGCTTCTAACTAATATTTGAAAGCTTCGATGAAAAACGAATGCCAAGAATGAAAACGTCTGTACCTGCGTTCATAATTATATCAGAACATTGTATGTTTCCCGTATAGAAATATATGGTGTACAAGTGTATTATTCATTAGTTCGCTTATCAATTGTTTGATTTTAATTCTATACCCCGGAAAAAGCACGACTTAGTAATTTGTGAAGCACAGTCAGGTCGTAAAATGCATCGTATGTACAACTGTAATTTTTTCTTACCTGTACATACCTAGTCGATCCGTTGGTAAAAAGGAATTAAACCAATTGCAATAAAACTCCTTTTTGTCAACGAACCACCTCGCAAGTTGAATGAGGCGAGGGATGGCGCAGTCGGTAAGCGCATTAGCGCGCTAAGCTCTAGGTCCCGAGTTCGAATCTCTGTCCCGTCTCCTATTTTCATTCAACATAGCATAATTAATCTAGGAAACTTTGACTACGGTAGGGAAACTTTGGGGATGGACCGCGA
Organism: Laupala kohalensis; assembly: GCA_002313205.1. Classification (NCBI taxonomy): domain Eukaryota; kingdom Metazoa; phylum Arthropoda; class Insecta; order Orthoptera; family Trigonidiidae; genus Laupala; species Laupala kohalensis. The sequence continues at coordinate 273,665 of NNCF01126469.1, forward strand.
GATGTAACGTTAGATATCGAAGTCATGAGGGATAATCGATCACCGGTAGTGCAACTCCTTGGAAATTTCTTCAATACAGTTAGAGGAATTAGAGATAAAAGAATTGCTGAGTTAGAAGTAGTGGAAGAGAATGATTCTGCCGGTTTTCCTTAATTCTGTTACAGCTCCCTTAATTCTGATGGATGATGAAATGAAAAAGATGATTGTAAGAAATGAAGAAACGAAAAAGTAATTTGTAAATATGTAATGATGTGTAAAATGTAATACTTAGAGATAGAGTATTGTGTATTGAGTAAATCTGTATATATGTGTAAATACTTAAGAATATGTAAGTATGTACATATATTTTCCTTATCCTGACAGTTGATTATTCGTGGTTCCCAACGGTGCTTAACGAACAAACCAGTTGCCGTAAAATTTTAATTCTATTGTATTCATATTTAGGATAAATTCATAAATTAAACTTTATTTTGTTTCGTTAACATTAGAATATATTGCAGATCGTACACGATTATGACTGAAAGTGCGGAAGGCATAACTGGCAAGTTCCGTAAGAGTGAATACCAGGATATTGCAAGCACAGCCCACGGCAACTACAGGGCCATATCACAGGCTAACGGGCCCTCAGCCTCGCCAAAACTATTCTATATTGTAACCATATTGTAAATAAGAAATAAAGCTCTTTTCAATTCAATTCAATTCAATTTCTACATCTCCAGGACTGCCCTATGAACCGAGTTCGACTTATTTCCTGTGAACTACGCTACGTCGCCACGCAACCACGTTTGTAGCAGCTGATAGTTTTGTTATGAGAGAGCTGAGGAGTTTCTCCTTCGTCATTGGTAGCACGCGAGTCTTCAAATCAGCTCTCAAGAGCAGATTATTCTAACAGCATTGACAATGTTTGTTTTCGATGCCTTATTTTTTCCTCGCCGATATAGTTCACAAAAAATATGTCGTGTAATCCGAATCGTTCACTTTTGCAAACTTCTCAGTAAGTTCATCTTACATTCATCTCATTCATCTTTATCAGGCAACTGAACCTTTTGATCTGAAACTTGTAACTATTGTATTGTTTAAATTATTTCATGTTCAAACAATCTCAAAATGTTATAAAATGAAATTAATTTTACTGAGACTAGTGTTCATCACAATGTCGATATTTTAACATAATTCTACAGTAATATTTTTTAATTATCACAAAGTTATATTATATCCTTTCTATTCGCGTATTCATGAATTTAACTTACACTGTCACTCCTGGTTCGAAAACTATACAATATTTCAAGCATAAACACATAATTAATATTACTTATAACAAGAAAATAATACTTTTAGATTACTGGTAAGCTCCAAATGATAATTAAATAGTATATAAAATAATAGTACATATAATCTAAGATGCCTTTAATTATATCTATTTTATTTAATGATATTTAAACTACTTATTACCTTAATTCTGGTAGATGTGGAGTCTATTGCAATTGGCTCTCCATTTTCTTCTTCGTAATCGTCGAATTCAAGATGCTCGGAATTATCTTCCGTATCTTCCGATGTTTCAGAACTTTCATCGCCTTCGACTTCCCTTCGATTTCGTCCTGCGACATTTTAAAAATAAACTACCTCATGGATTGGTTTTATGAAGCAAGGAGAATATATTCAAATAAACTTTCATATATAACCATTCACTCTCAAGGTAGATTCAAGAAAACTTTAACTTTTCAGTTCACAAGATTTAGTAAAAAAGTGAACATTCAAAAATTTACATTTCACCCTATTTTTCCTCTCTGAAATTATAATTTTAAAAATTCCTTTATAAGAGAGTTTATTCAATAAATACAAAATACCGTCAAAATGTCAAGTTCGTACTCCTACTATTATCTGTCAACGTTTGTAAAAGTGTCAGAATACATCAAACATTTTTACCCATTAAAAAGTGAGATTACATCACCATTAAAAGTTAAATCTCACATATTAAAGAAATTAATATTCCATGATATTAGTCAGGACGGAAAAAAACATGAAAACGTTTGTACTCTTTTGCAAGAAATAAAATACAAAACATCAAAAAATTCTAAATTTCACAGATTTTACGGGTCTATAAAATAACAATGTTTACGTTCATAAACCAAGATAAATAACCTAGAACCACAAAAAAAGGGGGGGGGGAAATGAAAATTTTGAAACGTTCATATCACCGTAATTCACCATTAATCTACGATTCAGAAAACCCTTTCTTAGTGAACTCATACAACACAAACGCAAAATCATGTAAAAATTTCAAGATTCTAGTTTCAGTAGTTATGCTCAGCGAAAATCAGTTAGTCAGTTACTCCGGACACCGCCGAGTCGCTTGAAAATAACCTCTGAGGCTGTGTTCATACTGCCCGCAATGCAAAGCGATGAACGGTTTCGAAGTTCAAAGCGATGCGATGTCCCCGATTTCAAACATGTAGTTGAGTTCTCGAATTTGGAACAGAATGTCGTTCATTTTTAGCTCCACCACTTTATTTTGTAGTAAAAAATAGTACACTGAATAGAAGTTGGGTTCATGAAAGAGAAGACAGAAACTTGGGAGAGTCTCGTAATTTGTATGGCTATCCAAGAGAGGACGAAAAGCAATTACCGAATTATTTTAGAATGAGAGTAATGATATTTGACTACAAAGTATTATTCTCAATCAGAATACAGGGAAACAACACAAATTTCGGAACAGCAATAACAGTGTACGGAAAAATTATGATCACAGTCAGATAAGTATAATTCTAAGGCACTTGTGGTCACTGTAATAAACTAATGGTGCAAAACCATTGCACATACTTTCTCATGTATGTTTCTCCATCTGCAGCATTGAGTAGCAAAAATATCGAAAAGTGTTATGCAAATGTAAGCTTTTAGTAACAAAAATTTGTCGATATATATATTTTGTCGATATCATATCTTTTATTTCAGTTTACGAAAAGTATACTATACGCCTGCTTGGTTGATTTCCACTGTTAAATATTATTCAAATGTCTTGAAACAGTAAACTAATGTGTAAGTGTAACAGACAGAAATTATTTTACTGAATCTATACCTAACTTTCAAGCGAAATACTGCTAATGCGGATGTAATGCATACTAATTGTACCTTACGTACCGAAAATTTAAGCAAAGTCATTCGAACCGTTTTTGAGAAATATTCGAAAGAGTACTTTGCCCTTCATGTAAAGTACCCTTTGTTTGAAAGTAAAAAAATAAATAACGTGCATATACCCAGAACATCGAAATTAAGATATCGTTTTTCGTGTACGGATATTGATGTAGATGATGATATGGAAGAACATACTTTATGGAACTGTGTGCTATAGGGAAATACATGGGCGATCTTCCACGAGTAGTACTCTGTAGTACACGATGCCATGACATTGTAGGTAGTTAATTTAAACCATTGCCACTGACCATGTATTGTTAAAAGTAGTATGAAAATGAACGAAAAAATGTATATATGAACTACTGCTTTTATTGAAAAATAACATTTCAGATAAACGTGTTTTTTCGACGAGTCATGTCTGTTTGTAGGGTTTGCAGCAAGATGAAAATATTCCCTGCACAATCTTAAATTGGTGATGCAAAATAAGAAGTAGAAAGGAAAGCTATCGATGATAAAACAAAATTAACATAATAAATATAAATCCTTTAAAAATAACTTTAAGTCTAATAGCGAACATGTGTCAGAAGTTCAAATAGTTTTACCACATCACACACACCAAAAATGGAAAGATAGGGAAAGAGCATATAAGAAATATAAGAAATCAGTTCATCCTTTGATTGTTTTTTCAATAAAAAAGTGATATAATTTAATGATATTAATCAGAAAGATAAATTTTATAGAAATACACAATATATATTCTAAAAATATTTATGGAAATATCAAATTTCTGGTAAGTCAAATTATTCAATAGTTCATTAGTATATATTAAATTTCCTAGAAAGAGAACATGATGATCCACAACACCGTAAAGATATAGAAAAATAAACACTAATAAGACAACATTCACACTTCTTTTATACATTTGAACAGTTCTAAGATACTTCTTAGAAAGTCTCCGTCAGGTGATATTTTGCGCAGTCGCCATCGCAAAGCACAGGATATCAGGTCACGGGTTGATTTGCAGTTTCTATTATTTTTTGTTTTTACTGGAATCATTTTGAATATGACATTTCTTTAATTACAAATTGATCACGAATGTAAATATCGTATGTCAGTTATTGCCTTCTGGATGAAGATAGTGTAAGCAATAAGTTTAAAATTCCTTTGAATTGATGGAAAAATACAAGGAAGCAGAAGAAGGGGAAGGAGATGATGACTGTACAGGACCCCGATTGTGTGGAGAGAGTCCGCGAATAAATAGTATTTTGCCCCCGTCTAAATCATCTCCTAACGCTCCAGCTTATTTGCACCATAAAGAAAGTACAAATACTTCGTTGATTTCGTTGATATATAAATATAGATATCACCATCAATAATGATTTTGCAATTTATATTGCTACTTCATTTACATTTTTGAAAAAAGCTGGAAAATAAGTGAAACAATCTTTATAACTTACTTGCTCCTGGGCCGCTAATCCCTAAACCTAAGGGTGGGTCTATCTCCACATCTTGCTCGTTCTCAGTAGCTTCTTTATCATACACTAATTTCACATGTCCAGTATCTTCTGGTTCAGGTCCCACTTCTTCGTAATCCAATGAACCACCTACATCGCCATGTCGTTCGTGACCCCCAAATGGCCTCCTTGGTGGTTCTCCTGGGTCAGCAAATGCTGCTGGTTCACTTTGATCTCCTGAGATAACAGAACCACCCTGCCCGCTCTGACCGAATCCATCTCGTCCATTCTGATCAAAACCCCCTTTGCTTCCCTGGCCTCTTTGGCCAAATACACCTGATCCTCCCTGACCCAACCCACCTAGTCCATTCTGTCCAAAACTTCCCTGCCCTCCCTGATTAAACCCTTCTGGTCTACCACGTCCAACGTTTCCTTGGCCTCCTTGATTATACCCTCTTTGTTCACCAGGACCAAACCCTCCTTGTCCTCCCTTATCCAACCCTCCTGGCCCATTCTGTCCAAAACCCCCTGATCCCCCCTGATTAAACCATCCATGCCCTTTCCGTCCTACATAACTAAAACCTCCTTGTCCTTCAGGTCCGCCTTGTCCTCCTGGTCCACTTTGTCTTCCTCCACCACCTAACCCGCCTCCTGGTCCATTCTGATCGTCAAATTCATCTTGTCCACCAAGACCACCTGGACCATCGAAACCTCTTTGCCCTCTAGCAAGTTCATTTTGTTTTTCTTCAATTCTTCCACCTTGTCCCATCACAGCAAATCCTAGGAATGGTTGTAAATCGTCTATTTTTCCGTTATTTTCTTCCTCGCGAACACCGATCTTCTGAGATTCTGGCAAGCAAGAAAATAAAAATGTTAAAATCCCTTTATACCTCAACACTGTAAAATGTAACTGTCTGTAAATACTAAAACCTGTAAACAGCGTTGCAGTGGGAAAATCGGACTTAAGCTTATAGCTATTTAAATTATGTAATTGAAAATTTATAATGACCATTCGAGCTTTTCCTTTTAAAACCCGAGAGCAATTTTTCAATTTAGGGTCGATTTCTTACTTATCTATGTATCAACCCCGAAGATTCATAATCGAACTCAAAAGAATCTAGTATTCACAAGTAAATGGTATTCACAGTATATCAAGGTATTTGTATGCATACCTAAAAACCATTTGTATTCCATACGAATTCACAATTACAAAAATAGAATTCATAATTACAAAAATACAAATCACCGTCAGATTTCATTCCAGGAAACGCCTTACTTCAAGCTCTGTCGACTGTCAAAGTTTCTTTTCAATCCATTCGGAAGTTAATTGTGGTACAATTTCAAAATGTGAAAGTCACCGATTAAAGACGTTTATAAGCGTCAAGGGAGACGCATAGAGCAAAGTTTTTTTGTGGAGATGTCAAATAAATTTATTCTATTGATGATATTAATTTTTGGATTATCAATTATTTACTTAAAATGAATATGTTTATAAATTATTCAGTATTATTCTGCTATTTGTAATTATCTAAGGATATTCTACTAATCGCACAGTGAAAACGTATGAAATCAAACCATCCGGGCGACGACGCATGCTCGTTCAGCTAGTACCTGCTATTCATTGACTTGTTTTGTCCCATACTAATGTTTTGCTAATTAAAACAATTTTATTCACAAATTTAATGTTTTACCTACTAAACCTACTTTCGCCGAAATCGACCTACTACAGTGTGTAACCACTCACCTCAGTTATTCGTTTGACGTTGAATACGAATATGTATTTGTGATCCTCTTACACTCTTAATTAACCTATGCCTTAAAAAAGGAACTTTTCCAAGTGTTTTAACTTTATATAAGATAGTACCAGTATACAAGAAAGGGGACAAAAAATATTCATCCAGCTACCGACCAATCTCATTAGTCCCAGTTTTTTCTAAAATAATAGCCAGTCACCATTTGGGTTTGGGAAAGGTAGGTCAACAATTTATGCTACAGATTTTCTCATTAAAAGTGAACTCAATGCATTTGAGAAAAAGGACTATGCACAATTTTCATTGTATTGTAATTCGTTATTTTTATGATTAGATCTCAGTAAGGTTTCATTTTGATCAACCAAAGTTTGGAGTGTGAATGAAAGATATAATAACAAAGGAGGGTACTTTTATAATGTATCGAGATAATGATAGAAAGACCTCGTTAGTAACTCAATAGTACAACAAGAGTGTAGTCCACTTGCATATCTTTTGGGGCATAATACACTCAAAAAAAGGTAAATTAACTCCAAAACGTTGACTCGAAAAATTTTCGAATTCAGTATCAGAGAAGTGGATTATTGATAAGGTGGGTGGTTACTTAATGAGGTATCGGGGTAAAGTTCGACGCAGGCAAAATGGTCCAAGAGACGGCGACAAAAATAGTCTTCACAAATGTTTCTCGTGTTCAAACATTCTGCAGGGAAGCTTGAAAAAGAACACTGATGTCTGCCAGTCTGAACTTTTGGCGGAGGTGGTTAACTGCTACAAAGATAGGTCACCTAAAATATTGATCACAGTGAAGTCATTCCTCTGATTTAGTTTTCATTTATTATAACGGTGTAGTCGTCATTAAAAAAATATGAATTGAAAACGTAAAGAAGTTTAGCTGCATATGACTACGAAAATTGATAAGAAAAGTTTGTAAACACAATAAAATATGCTCGTAAAGAAGTGTCAAATTCTATTAGCAAACAGATTAATTGTGAAGTGCAAAGGTAGTATAGCAAAAAAGTAAATTAACTAGGACAATAACCGGAGTAATATTTCCTAATAAGCACTACAACATCTTACTTATCCTGCTTGATAATGTTAACTTGGCTGCATAGAATTATGAGAATTCTCGTGTAAAATTTATACAAAGCAGTTTTGATATATCTAGTAATATTGAACAATTGGATCTTTCCTTAATTCCCATATATTTTCAAAAGTGACAACAGTATTGTGATACCAGGAGTGACGGATAACGTGTCATAAAATAAGATATCACCTTCTTTGAAACATTTCATAATGTTAATTGGACTTCTTCGGAGAAAAAAAAATTCTCCCCCGAATACGGAGGTGTTTTTTTCCTCATGGCAACCGAAAATCTCGTATTATCATTTCCTGTAGACTATTAGTGACCATTGAAAATATTCGAGGATAAGCGAATATTTAACATGATTTTTTTCTACTACCGTTGATTACTCGATGGCAGAGGTTAAACGAATAATGTGCGATTTAAAAAATAATTGTTAACATGAAACAATTTATAAATTATTAAACATATGATATAAAGAATAAAATAGTTCACACCATGTGATATGAAAACAATAAGCTATTTATGAAAGTAATGAAATCACACATATCTTGAAACAAATAAGTCACATAGAGTTAACAATCAGCTGATAACATCGCACACTACGAAATTAATTTTTGTTTTACATTAATGCAACGTACACGTGAACACTTGACCTCATTCAGTATGCATTGAGAAAAAGAGAAAACAAAAAAGGAGGAAAGAGTGAATAAGAGGTCTACAAACAGTAAATGAGATTGAGCTCTCGTTTAAATTTTAAGATTACTAAACGAATCGTGTGTTCTACTTATCAGCTGATGTAGCATAATCTATCTTACGACATGAATTATCAAGACAAATTCAATTTGGAGGAGGAGACAGTAGCGAAACGTTTTCGTCCCCCTCCCATACACACACAGAATTTCAACATAAAATATGAAAATGTTTGACAATTTTTCAAAAATTGTTTTTAAAAAATTTAAATGATTCATTAAAAGGTTATAAATGTATATTTTCCGATGAATCACAAAAACAATTTTTGTATCTTTTTACTTTAATTTCATTTTTAATACAAAGACGAACAACCATGGACTTTTGATATGTGGAAAAAAATGTTTTACCAAAAGAGACCCCCATACTCAAAATGCAAATTTGTCCATAAAATTAAGGGATTTAAGATGATATTTTAGCAGTAAGTACATTTTTCATTTCATTTCTTTTTCAATTCACACATTTTTAACCGCGTCTTTTGCCTTGAAACTGTTTAATATCTCCCCATGCATTTGCGAGATCGACTGAAGAATTTTCATTTCATACGTTCAAGATTAATGTAATGACAATCTGCTCTTGGCATTTTAGGCTCTTTACTAGAGCAACAAAAAATGCTACCCACCCAGTTTTCAGACACTACAGTCCCTCCCGACTCCAGGGACCCTAGCGTCACGGGGGTTGTGGGAGTGTACATTACACCACCACTGGAAGAGCGCCAAAATTTTGAATTCATTTGGGCGTCAAATTAGCTTCGAACGACCCTGGTGATAGGTCGGCTTAATTACACAAAATTCCCACAAAAGAGATTCCTAAACCTCCGAGACTGTCTAGAGAGAATGTGACCGATTTTCCGCCATTTTCGGCCAAGGTGGAGTGAATGCAATTAAATTCATATAAATTTGTAAATATTTTTCTATAATTTTTTGTCAAAATACTTTTTCATGCTGTTTTATATCAAACTTCAATTAACGGATCAACTTTTTTCAAAAGAGAGTTTTCTTATGCAATTTTAATAACGTATCAATTAGACGGGAAAATGGGGTTTTCGGTGATCGGTCACTCTCTCTACACTTATTCTGAAACTTCCCAATGAAACAGACTATCTACTAGTGAAAATTGGAATATGTAGAATGCTTATCCCAGATTTTACAGCAATAGCTAATGTCTCGCATGCATTAATACATGAATAAAGTGGTAGTATTGTACATATTCTAAAATAATATCTTCAAGTGTAAAACGATTCGAAACAGAATCTTCGATTGTTGAGACAAAAATGTCCGAGATAAATTCAAGGATCTCAAAAGTAGAAATCGTCTGGTGACAGCGACGGGACTCAGATTTAACAGACCGGCTAGCGACCAGTCGAAGTAAGCCGGTCCACGTTCTGATGGGGAGATACAGAAAAGTCTCTCAAGTATTGATTTCTTTTAACTTTCTTTTCTCCTATTCGCTTAGTATTTCACATTGTTTTTATCTTCTCTACTGGCCTTGTGTTTGCCGTGCATGGTGACACGTGTCGGAAGAAATGGGTGTCCTGGTGAGTTCAGGAGTCCTTGCGACCCAATGAGAATCCGTATGCTGACAGTTTAATATACTTGTTTTTGGCCTCGGTCTCTTCTAGATGGGCGATCGGATGCTAACCCATCGTAGATCAATCGNCGTATCAACCCTGACACCCCTGGGAGTTCCCTTGTTGGACTCCGTTGTGGGTGGGGAACACGGGGATAAAGAGTAAGAACATTTGTATGGCTAGTTATCCCCCCTTTGTCCTCTTCCTATAGGAATAGGCGATTAATCAGAGAAACTGACCGTTTTTTTAACGTTTTTTTGCGAGATGCGCGTTCGGCCGACCATACCTCGTTTCCTTGTTATGCGATGTATTAAGGAAGGAAAGACGTTTCAGTCAGTGCGGTATGTTTGGCGAAAGTAATCGATGACAAAATTTGAAAGCTGGAGTGTGTCGTGCGCCAGCGAAATGGTGAAATTATTATGGCGGTGCGCACAGACAAGAAGATAAGCATCATCATGTCGCTGAAGAATTTCTAATCTGAAAATTAAAGTCTCTACGCACTCCAGCCTGAACTTTTGCACAGGAGTGGTCAACCGCGAGGATTTTGCACAGGAATCAGATGAAGAACTTACGGCATTCTCTAAGCCGGAAGGCGTTGTTCACATCAACAGAATCAAGAGGAAGGTGAAGAAAAATATCTCCCAATTCCACGCTGATTCTGGCATTTGATTGTTCCTCTCTTCCAGAAACCATATTCTTTGGGTTACATACTCGGCGACCGCCAATATGTGCCGCACTCTCTGCGCTGCTTTAAGTGCCAGAAATCAGGTCAACATATTCAATCGCTGTATGGAATCATGCGATGTGTTCGTTATTTGCGGTAAGCCGTCCACGAGTCTTCACCATGCTCGTCGCCTCTGTCCTGTCTAAATAGGTAGGAAAGTAATCCCTCAATTCAAAAACATGTACGAAATTTAGCATAAAGAATATATTTAAAGGATCCGGAATAAGAATGTGTCTTTCCCTGAGGTCAGGCGTAGGTAACTGATCAAGAATCCTGTAATTAGGACGAAATCCTTTGGGGCAGCACCGAAACCACCTACAGCTTCATTTGACTGTCAGGTAGTTTTCAAGGAACTACAGAGACCACGAATGTGCGATTCTGAAGTGCAAGAATGCTTGGACGATCTTTCTGCCTTCAGTGAGGAAATCGAGGGGTGTAAAATAATTACACCAACCACATCCATATCCACGACCACCCAGGTATCGAAGTGTGGCGGCTAACGAACTTTCCGAAGTCCATCTCGGAGTCCTCTCCGCAGAAAACGTTTTGTTTACTAAGGTCCCGTAAAGCTGGATCATTAAAGTCAGATAGTGACCTCGTTAACTCGTCTACCCATAGTCATCCACGTAATTCCTCGCTTTCTCGCACACTAAGGAGCAGAAATACTGAACTTTCAAACGACAGAGAATCTTTCCAGCAGTGTAAACGGCGACTCTTTTGGGGAGGGGACCAATACAAAATATGACTTTATAGTCAGCAAGAAAAAATTCAGACATCGCAAAAAGAACGTATAAACATCAGACTATGACTCTACTTTCCTGGAATCTGAATGTTGTTCTTGTTCGTTTAGAAGACGTTAAGCTTTGACGTGCTTCTCAAATAGTTTGTCTCCAGGAAACTCCCTACTGGTCTTCTCTGTATGCTGAACGCTCACCCATGTGTTTGCCGTGTATTGCGACCCGTGTCGGAATGAATTAGTGTCCTGGTGAGTTGAGGAGCCAATGCGACCCCAAGGGGATCCGTATGGTAGTCTGTACAATACACTTGCTTTGGCCTCTTCTAGACGGGCGATCGGGGAGTATCCCACACGGCTCCGACAAGGTCTCTGACTAAATTCCGGGGTGGGGTGGGGGTGAGAGTTCGCAGAAGTGACCTCTCCCCAGCCAGCGGCGTTGGCACAAACCTCTGCGTACCCCTGCTATATCCCCAAATGAACAATGGTATCTCAGTGGGGTGTTACTTTGTTGGACTCTGTGGTGGATGAAAAGTAAGACCTTTGTATGGCAAACCAACTCACGCTTTTCCCCATCGTGTCCATAGCTGTTATAGGGCGAAATTTGATGAAGCTCTTCGTTCACATGGTGGTGTCGGTGTTCTCGCACACACTGCAGTTCGTGCCGAAGAATTATCTGTAACCAGCGTCTTTCAGACTGTATATATGAGGGTGAACCTTCCATTCCTCATATTTATGGAAGGTAATATTAATATCTCCCCTGTACAGACTTTCATGAAGAAGGATGTTGCTGGTCTGATGGACAAGTAGCCGCCACTATTCCACATCGTGGTAAATTAAAATACCCATAATTCGATCTGCAGATTCTTTCACACCTGCGCAAAGGGAGATATAATGGAAAAACTTTTAGATAGCGTGGATACAGCACTTCTTAACACGGGCCACTCACTTTTGTACAGCATCCCGATCTTTCTCGGTACTTGATTTCGCTATCTACAGTTTCTCTCTTTTCCGAATCTTAGACTGGACAATTCTCGACGAGCTGTATGGGAGTGACCACTATCAGTTTCTTATACATATGAACGCAATTTGCACCTCGCTTTCTCCCCTCTCAGTGGATATTGAAGAGTGCAGACTGGAGTATGACTGAACGCAACATCAATCTTTTAGAAGAGCCTTTAGCTGATGTTGATGCTATCACATCCCACTTCACTAGCGCGGTTCTCGAAGACACCGATGTCGCCATCATGAAATCCAAGGCGATGCCAATATCAGAGCTAAAAAGAAACTTAACAAGTATCCCATAGTAGTAAAATCTCATTTAGTTTAAAAGTAGCGGAGACAGAGAAAAACCAACTATACGAGAAAGTAAGTAGTCCTCCTGGAAAGGTTACATATCTTCTTTTAGAAGCCATACCCCACCATCAGTCGTATTGCAGAAAAATCATAAGATATAAGGTTCGTGGTTCTCGTTTTCAATCATCGGTCTCAATTTCTACAGGTAGCTTCAAATTTCACCCGATACCAACGTTGATGAACTCGCATCGTACTTTGAAATAGTCTCTAATTTCTTCGGTTTTTCTCCTTCATTTCTCGAACGGAAAAGTATAACTTGTATTTTTCCAGTTGCAGAGAAAAGGGATATAACATATCTTTCTCAAGGACGGAGCTTACCTCGTCTCTTGCGAATCCAAAAGATTCAGTTACAGGTCCTGATCAAATACATAACGCTATGCTAAAACATTTTCCAGAGATATGCACGAAATTCCTTCTGAAACTATTCATCTGTATTTGATTGGGAGCATACCGTCCCTGCTCAATGTCGTGCAGCCATAATTATTCTGACCAATATCCAATGAGTTTTCAGAAAACAGCGGTCAACGCTGGATCACATTGTTGCGTTGTCATCTTATCAGCGTTTGCATTGCGGTCATCTTCTTTGACCTGTAAAAGGCCTATGACCCCACCTGAAGGTACGGAATCCTACGCACATAACAGTCGTGAGGTTTTCGAAGTCGTTTTCCTCTGATCCTGGAGAGCTTCGTCTCTGTATGTTCGCCCTGGTAATCAGTTGTCATCCATTCATCCCTTGGAAAATGGTGTCTCACAGGGCTCAATTTTACCATAGCCATAAAAAGTATTGCGTCAGTGGTTCTAGAACCGGTACATGCGTCTTTCTTCGTTGACGACATTGTCATCTACTGTTCATCCAGCAGCATTTCTGGCAACGAGAGGCAACTTCGATGGATATAAAGCCTTTTACACGAGTAGAGCATGTCTACTGGATTTGACCTTTCTATATCCAAGTCATTTTGTATGCATTTCTGCAGGATATACCATACTCACAATGATTCAGATGTTCTTATTACTGGCCAAAGTCTTCCGGTGCTTTCCATATCAGTCTAATAAATTGCTTACTGGTAGAAGCTTGCCAATGTCTTCCTTTTGTTGACTCCGCAATGTTTCTGGGTCTTACATTCGACAGCACACTGACTTGGCGAAATCACATACGAAACCTCTAATCTCATTTTTGCTCATCCCTGACGCTTCTTCGCTGCATAAGAGCATCATCATTAGGTGCAGACCGCACTTGGCTACTTCACCTGTATAGAAGTCCTTTTCTGTAATGGCAGTATTGCATATGCCTCCGCTTTCCCATCTACACTCAGGTCCCTTAACAGCATCCATTATGAAGGAATTTACAATACATCCGGTATCTTCAATACCGGTCGAATAGATTGCATACTGGTAGATGCTGCAGAACCATTCTCAGAAGAATACGCGATATTTTACTTGGGTCTCACGGAGTGAAACTCACCGGGTTCCAGATTACTCCACTCGCCAACACATCCATTCTGCCAAATTTTGTTCCTCTTGCAAGACCGTCACATTGCAAGACCGTCGTTACCCCGCCAACATGTGTCCGCTTTAAATATCTGTTGGAGGAAAATGAGATCATCTTACCTTCTCCAGTGAAATACCCACATCTTCCCTCATTCAACCATCTATCGACTTTTGATTATCTAAACTTTCAAAGCTGGACACTCCTGCTGCTGTGTACTATTAGCACTTAAGAGAAATGAAAGCCATGTTTTCCGATGATACGTTTATCTACACTGATGGTTCATCCTTAAACGATTCCGTGGGTGCTGCTTTCCACTGCCATAGTGCCACCCGTTCTCTTTTTCTCCATTCCCTTTGCAGTGTGTATACTGTGGAAAAATAAGTAATCCTTGAAGCGCTGAAGTTCATTCAGCAATCTTTGATACAGCGTGTTGTTCTATGCAGTGCCTCAATTTGTTCTCTTTGGTCAGTATCGTCAATCTACACATATCATAGCCTTACATTGACTATTCAGAATCTAATAAGCCGTCTAGTGATTGAAAATTTTTAAATTGCTCTTTGTTGGGTTCCTGGGCATGTGAACATTATTGGTAACGAAGAAGTAGATGAGGCAAGAAAGCGGGGATCGCAGAAAACAGTTCTTGCCATTTCAACAGTTCCCACGTCAGACACAAAGCATGCAGTAAGATCGTCTATTCTTAAGACAAGGCAAGCCGAATGGGAATATTGCGCCTTCAAGTTCAGGAAGTAAAAGACTCTGTTAAGATCTGGCCGTCTTCATCCCGTATGCCAGACGTGAAGAAGCGATCCTTACTCTTCTTCGTATTGGCCACTGCTAACTTAGCCATGGTCATCTCTTACTCAGTGAACCACCCCCAGCATCCGTAACACTTGCAACACAATATTTACCATGAAACACCTTCTTTTGAAGTGTCTCATATGTAGCACCAATCGACGGAGACACGATCTACCCAAGAGATTGGACATTATGATTGGGCAAAAAGAACAGACTATGATATGTTATTTTTTAGATTCCTCCAGGAATGTGGTCTTTAGCACAGTATCTGATCTTTATTTGTCTTGACTTAAATACATAAATGGATCGAGTCTCCTCCCACAAGTTTTCGGAAGGGTTTAAATTTATATCCTTCTCTCTTTTTCCTTTTTTCTTCTCTTTCATTTGGTTGGAAAATTAAAATTTTCAGAATATTTTTTTGTATTAGGAAACGGTTATCTATCCTTTCCTTTCATCTTTATGTTTAGATATGTGGTAATTCAGGAGGGTTGTAGTGGGTATGTGTAACATCAGAACCAAGATAAGTCTATAGGTTTGTGAATTGTTATTTTTACGTCCTTTCACAAAGTGGGGGCGTCATTGAGAAGCTAGCCGGATACCGCTGATGAGGAAAGGTCACCACCACTAAGCCTTTCCATTCATTGTGTTATTGGTGGACCATTCTCCTGCTTTTTCCGGGAAGGAGGGTAGGAATGCCCACGAAGAATGCCGACCGAAGCGTGTGATCAGCGCGTGCCTCTCCCTTTGTCTTATACTATATCTGTGAAAGTACATTTGTTCGTCATATCTGACCGGGGCGATGCACCTTAAGGAATGTAAGCTGTATTATGCTATTTCTGTGAAAGGGACTTGCTCGCCATGTGTACCGAGGCGAGGTCGGTAAAAGCCCTAAAGAAAGAATGTTAAGACGTTGTGAATGTAGTACCTTCACCAACTACAGGGACAAAGACGGACTCAAGCGAAGGGTACGTTCCACGCCTGCCGTGGATCGGCGGCGGCGCCCTCGCGAGGAGATCATTGCGTTCCCAGAAAAGCTGAGGGGTGAACAAGATGACTGGAGTGCACGTTATGGCAGCGAAGGCGTGGTTACTTGCTGGTCACGTGACTTCCTCTTCTGTATATATTGGAAGGACTGAGGATCTTCGAGAACTTATATGTGGGGTTGAGTCCGCAGGGTACTTGAGATGTAACCTGGCTAGTATTGGTCGTCAGACCACGTTAAGAAATTGCTGCGGTAATTTTGATACACTTGCTAATAGTTGCGAGTGACGTAAATTGTAACAGTTCGTTATTCGGGCAAGCAACTTGTAATTTTGGAAGTTCGGATAATCTAGGTGGATTTCCAAATTGTCAACAACTGTATTTATATCTGTGTGTAATTGATGCTTTCTGATAGCATTAACTGTGTAATGACAAATTTATACTTATATTTGTGATCTTGAGAGTTTATTCAAGTTTGTAAATACTCAGATTTCAATTTAACTTGTATTAATGAGTAATTATTGTTATTACACGTGTGTTTAATTGTCCGGGAAACTGGACTGGTGGTAGCGGAAACCCTACCATAGGAATTGTATTATTTAAGTGAATCCCGCTTCTACCGCTTCTGGGCTTGCAGTATGGTTTAGTTTTTCGGCGAGTCATACATTGGGGGAAGAGTCATGTTGGCTCTCCATCAGGTGCGTAACTTCATTTTCCCTATTTACTTAAAAGAAATGTTTAGAAATCTGAGGACTCTAATGACCTAGATGTTGACGAACCGGAAAACCCCAATGAAAATTCGGCCAGCGGTGGAATCTCTGCCATGAGCTTTCCTCGCGGTACTTTCTTCACGCTGCTGTGCGAGTCCTCACCACTTCGGTACTGTACCAATCGCAAGACGTTTTCTGCATATTTTCACTAAAATGTTTTAAATAATGAAATAAATCAAATTTAAGACAATTAGATGGTTACCGCATCAGAAATAGTTTAGATGTTTTTTTATAATTACCAGTTTTATACAGTTAAAATGAAATTTCT
This sequence comes from Laupala kohalensis, assembly GCA_002313205.1. Classification (NCBI taxonomy): domain Eukaryota; kingdom Metazoa; phylum Arthropoda; class Insecta; order Orthoptera; family Trigonidiidae; genus Laupala; species Laupala kohalensis. The sequence continues at coordinate 290,516 of NNCF01126469.1, forward strand.
ATTTTTCCTTGAACAAGTACTGGGGTTTGCCCTCCTCCTAATCGCCGCCACTGGACTTACGAAAGATTCGTATTGTCTGCATTTTTTAAAGATTTCTCAAATCTTTAACAAGAAATCTTCCTCCTACTTCAACTCCTCCCATTGATGGATCCGAGGGGATTACTGGGTCATTCACGTAGTGCATGTCTCACAATAATATAACATCTTCTTCTCAAAAATAAAACAGGTTTCATAGACAAAAACATACAATTAAAAGTAAAAATAATCAAATATTAACACTTATTATAATAAAGTGCAATTTCCCAAGTTTCGATAAACTGGAAACTGAGCGTTATATTTTTCTCTCTTCATATTGCATTCCCAGTCAGGTTACAACAGAAATATTATCGAAGATCTATAGAAGCAATACTCACGTATTCTGAAGGACATAACTCCATAGCTCGAGGGCAACACTAACACAGCCTAAGGAAAAAAAGATCATATGATATAGTGACTAAATTATATTTTATCTACCTGTAAATGTTCTAATATTCATTATCCTCAAAAATAATATTTTAATAATTTTCCCAAATGTTGACAACTCAAAAATTTGCGTCAGATGAATATGAAGGAAGAAATGATTTTTTAACAGTAGACGATATGAATAAGAGAAACCTTCGTCCTTTAATACAACCAGCAATAACAGACGTACTTTCTTGACCACTGTTCATTGATTTTGGTATAAAATCTTCAGGATCGACCATATGGAACCCAATAATAAGCCAACGTACCGGACGTATTTTTGAGACAGACCTTGGAGATGGATGCAAATACTTCCCGCACGTTGGCATGTTACTATTGGTCTTTAGTTGACCAATCGTCAAAATTTATACCAATATAACTAAAAATAACACATTACCCATCATTTATTAAATGTGTAGCCAAAGCAAGAAAAAAATAATATCAGGTGCAAATAAAAATAACTATAAACTATAAAATACGAAGGAAAACATTTGAGATATTTAGAGACAAATAAATGATATCAGTGATTTTAGTTGTTTCTTTACTTTTAACAACCCTAATCCAGTTTCGAATGTAGTCAACACCTAGGAATAACTTTCGTTTTATCCTTAATATTGGTTCTTAAATCAGTATTTTACACATCATTTTAAAATCTCATCTAAAAAATTGAACACATTTTAACCACCATGTTAACGATTCCTGTCTCTTCTGTCGGGGACGTATGGTGTATATCCATGATAATAAGAGAAGATAGCATTCCTAGTAACATGGTGTGGATCAAATATATGACAATAGTCCTTGTGATATTTGAATCATCAATATCCGATCTTCTCTATTACATTTCGCATTATGCTAATCCTTGTAAAGTTCTATATCTTGAAATTTTTCAAATCGTCCTCTCCTGTTTATGAACTCCTATTTCCTTTCAATTTTAAATAAACTATAATGTTCCACTATTCTTATCAACTCTCCACCTTCTTACGCGTAGTTTGGACAATCAAATAGTTCGTAATCTTTTTTTTCGTATACTCATCAATACGGCAAAATATAACTTTTCGCGCAGCTTTAATTTTCGCGATTAAGTGAAAGATTAAGTGAGAAGAATACTGCACATGCGGAAATCGCAGTGCTAATGACAGGTTTACGTTAATAACTGTACGTGAAAGATGGAAATGATCGAAGCTGAAAAGAAGGAAATCGATATTACAAATGTAAAAGAAAAAAAACGAGAAAAAGTAAACAAGAAATTTAAGAGAATATCAAGTAAAATATGGGAACAGATTAAGTGTGGTGTAGACGGTTTATTGAATTTCATATAAATATAACACCTTATAATTAGGAAATGAGATACAAAAGAGATTTTATAAATGGGGTCAAAAAGAGTTAGAGACATCTTGGGAGAGATGATTGAAACAGTAACAGGCATGCGTTTTGGACGACCCGTCCTCAGATATATATAACACCCCTGATTTATTGTTGGCACTTGAAACCTAATGTAAATCTGCTTTAGGGAAACGTTATACTACTTCAGGCACCGTAGTTCCAATATTCGGGATCCTCTCTTTCTTCTTAAAAACTATCAAAAATGGACGTTCGTTCCAAGTGAACAATGTATGCTTTTGTATCATGCTTCAAAGTCTATCCATGGCACAAATAAATAGGAACATAACCAGTGGCCTCTAGCAAGTTCCACTGAAGCTGTAGAGGATCTCATAAAAGTCCTAGTTCACAAAAAACTAATTTATAGTAGTTATGATTTTTCTTTATATAGCTTACCGTTACGTCGCGGCGATTTAGCACATTGAAATGACGGTACACGAGCTGGTGTTCAGTGAATAAAAACGTTTAGATTACCTGACAATATAAACAACAAATTTCTACTGCGAAGACTGAAAAAATGATACGTGAGAAATTTTACCCATCTGTGACATAGGACAAAATGATCACGTGTGATATTTGTCTGTTAAGAAAAATCAAAAGTTAAGAGTCATTATCCAAATAGATTTGAGTTTTGAACGACACAGGAACACATAAATTAAAAATTGTTTTGTTCTAAAGACTAAACCTAAATTTCCTTAGGTATTTTGTCGAGCTCAATCCAAATAGGAATTCAGAATTCCGTTTTTTAAATCTGTATTTTCAGTTTTTAAGGCGGTCTCTCGCGATGGATAAAAGAAAAGAGGGTAATGGAGAAATTATTCACCCGGATTCTAATTCAGCACGTCAAAGTTACTATTATTTGAAATAGTACTACTTACATAGGTTTAATCTCTGAAACAGACCAGTTTCTTGAAACTTTAATGAAAATATTTAATTTTAGAAACTATTGAAACTCAAGGAACAAAAATTAGTCTCCACGCTAAAAAAAAAAGAACAGTCGAAGACATGCGGCACTTTGCACCGATCTGCTCTATCATAGTTACGTCACTGAAGGTATTTGTTCAAACGCTTTGTCGCTACACACTACAGAAAACTACACAACAGTATTTGATTTCTCACTGACGTCATGCCAGTCGGAGATGGGGTGGAGTAGAGGGTTTCCGAACTGAATAATTGTCATTCCCACGTAACATTAACAAAAAATATCCTTAATTACCTTCAACCTCTTCCTAAATGTGTTGGGCGCTGTTAAAATGTGTTGGGCGCTGTACGTTTTGGTTAATGTTGATAAACCATAAATCAAACCCCCCACCTTTCCGCCCCCACATGATTCCGTCTTAGGCAGCCGCCCACGTTAACTGTAAGGACTGGCAGGCCCTGAACAGTAACGATAGTGAAGACGACATTTTTGGCGCCAGTGCAATGCAGCAAGGGGAGAAAGGATTTAACAATTATGTAAATCTGAAACTAAATGGAGACGAGATTTTAAAATTACTTTCATATTTATTTAATTAGGGAACTGCATTGCCAATGTAATTCACATCATTAACTAATAATATTTCTATTTACGAGGTTGTGTCAATTAGTCTTCATGTTTCAGGTTTCAGGTTTCAGTAGACCTCGACGACAATATTCACAGTTGAAACCCGTTATATACGTACTTTCCAATATTAACAAGTTCTCTAACGATTCTATTTCGGAATAAAATCATTCATGATCTGTTTTTATCTCAAAATACCCCTATTCTGTGACTTGGCCTAGCATTACATGTAACATCCTTCAGGAATTCAATTATCGCTCGTTTAAACAACGCAAAATTTTATGTTGCTAATGCATTTCCCACTCAAACATTTCTTATGTATTTTACTCTTTATTAAAATTCAAACACAGAAGATTCACTTCAGACTTATTTATTGATTAATTCACTTACAATAAATAAATAAATATAAATTGCAAAATACTTTTTACTAGGACATGTGATTAGATGGGATTAACTTACATACAGTAGCGATTAACTGACAGCAAAGAAATAAATGGAATAAACATCATTACACGACAACATATGTTACGATGCAAAACGAACATTAAAATTAGGAACTATACACGCAGACCAAGGGGTGATTATTATTAAAGTGATTCCTCTATGAACATTAAACAAATAATGCATACGTATTATCATCACATCCAAATTTTTAAAATAAAGTTCTAAATTTCGCTATACTCTTATCAATGTATTTGATACGTGTTCTTAAGACATTTGTGAGTAAATTAGGTGTCGTACGATGAGATGGTTTCCTGGATTATTTTGTCTTTTATCGAGGATTGTGTATTTCTTCGTTCTATTACTAAATTATTCTATTAATTCCATTTTTTGTTTTCTGATCCTAAATTTCCGTTTGTTGTTATTTGTACCAGTATATTTAGAGGTTTTTAAATAATGTGCTTCTCGCAAATCAGCTTTATCAATATGTACTTTGCGTTTTTCACTTAATTAATTTTGATTCTCGAGTTAAACTTTGATTATCGAGTTTTCTTGCGTGTTGTTATACAGCTATCGAATTTTGCTACGTGTGGCCAAAGAAACACGGTGAATAATTTTATAACGAACAAAGTAATAAGCTTACATCAAATGTGAATTAATCGACTTCAGATACTCTCCATGGCTAGCGATGCACTCACCCTAACGTTGATTCCATGATTTCTGGACGGCTTCTTTGGGAAGGGTCTTCGGCTGCTCTGGCATGGCTCCCTCAATGTCGAGAATGGTGGCAAAGCGATTTGCTTTTAGCGCGGTTTTTATTTTTGGGAAGAGTCAGCATTCGCATGGTGATAAATCCGGAGAGTTATAGACAGGATGTGGACAGACAGGAATCTATTTTCCGGTCTAAAACTCAGGGATCAGAAGCGAGACGTGACGCGGCGTATTATAATAATGAACAAGGAAGCCATTGGCCCATTTTTTCAGTCTCTTTCTTTATTGTTTCGAAAACGTTGCACTAAGACCATTAATATTCGGAGTTAACATTTGTTCCCCCTCTAATCGCACACGGAAGAAATATATGCATAACGAACCTTAACACATAGGTACATGTGAAACCGGTACTTAAAGTGCACACAGCATTGTGTGCCGCCTGGTTCACTTATCTCCTGTTTGGGGATGTGTCTCAGGTATTCCGGAGTCAAGGTCTAGGTGTACAGTTGTGGAAGGCGAATGAATGGTGTAGTGATAAACACCCCTGCGATCAAAGCAGGATTCCCGGGTTCGTTTCGCGGTTTGTCGCCATTTTCACCTGACCGAAAGTTATCACATATCTTCTCGAGGTGTAGATACACGGAAGAAATATATGAATGAGCATAATCTTGACATTCGATTTTGCCTTCTTAAGGTGAGGAGACACACTCGTTTTCCATTGAGAACTCCGAATTTCTGCGTCAGGGTCATATCTACACACTTTCATCTCCAGTTATAATTTTGTTAATGAAGTCCGGATCTGTTTCAAGACGACCCTTCAATTCGGTGCAAACTAACACTCGACTTTCCTTCTGTTCGTCAGTCAAAAGTGTGCGAACACATATTGCACTCACTCGTCTCATTTGCAATTTATCGGTTAAAAAGTTTTATACGGACCTGTGCGAGATTATCAGATCTTTGGTAGCTCTCAAATGACAATCATTTGCTTGAACGAACAATTTTTCCCATTTTATGCACGTTTTCATCGGTTTTTGAGGTTGAAGGACGTCCCGAACGTTGCTCGTCTTCAACCGACTCATTTTCGCTTTTAAATCGCTCATACCACTTGTAAACCGTCATCAAAGTCATCACATTTTCGCCATACACTGATTTTAACATTTCATGAGTCTCTTTGGGACATTTATGCAACTTCAAACGAAATTTAATGTTAACGTGTTGTTTGAAAAGTGCGACAGACACGGTTATCATGACATCATTCTTCCGGCAGACTAAACAGTCACAACTTGTTCAATCTTGACACTGACTATCCAAAAAAAAAAACACACAGACTGCAACACAGATTACTTCAAAATCCTGTAGCTTCAGCAGTTGCAGCCAAAAAAAATTCATTCACCGTATTTTTTTACCACGTCTCGTATTCTCCCGAATTGTAGATTTTACTGAGAAGTCTTTCTAGAAAACCTTTCCGTCAAATTCCATAGAGATTGCAAAAATTTAACATTATTGTTCTCATCTTAAAAGGAAAAAATTCATAATTTTATCTCGGGGCACATAAATGTAAAAACCACTTCATTTGTACCTTCCGATCCGAATTGATGGTTTGGATCTGACTTGTTTGTGGAGAAGAAATTAGTTTTTTTTTATCGTGGATGAAGTCATACGCAGTTTTTTCACTTCATCTTTGGCAATTTATATATTTATTAGAACGTATGACGTACACATTTCCAATCAAAAACACTACATCTTAGTATCTAGAACTTTTAAATTCAGCTTCTAAAAAAGATGAAATGGAACTTGGAGAATACTGAACAAAAAGGTCGTGCGATGTTCGTGCTACGATATTTGGTCAGGGACGCTGAGACCCGAGCAGTGACCCTGGGAACATTATTGGTTCACGGGTCTCCTCTGCTCAGCCAGGACCCAGTTGTACAACAGAGAAATATCACGATTTTGGTAATAAAATATGGATATCAAGATGAGGCAAAATTATTAATACGACTCATCACCAAATCAAATGTAACATTTAGAATAGGATTTACTTTCAAAAGATTAAATCTTGATTGTTCAATTTTCAAATATTGAAGAGGAGAAAAGTTTGATTGGGGTGTACATGCATCTCCAGGTTGTCGGAAGAGCTTATGTTTAGTCGTGTCCGCCTGACGTTGAGGGTAATTCCCCCGCAATACGGCACTACGATCAAAGCGAAGTCAAAATTATACTTGATCATTTTAAGTCAAATTGACGTCGAGGTCAATCACACGGAGGGTAATATCTTGGACCATTTTGAAATTACCGTAACATTTAATTTTCAAAATTTTGCTCTTTATTTTATATTTAAATTTTACTAAATTAAAAAAATTGAGTTATTAAAAATAGGTTAAGTTAAAAAATGTACAGACAGTCCGCTGTTTTTGTTAAATATTATGTCATAAGATACACATATACCAAAAATAACTGGTTCACACAAAATTAAAATTATGTGATTACATTTTTCTGCATAAAATAACGTCCGAACTTTTGGCAAATATTTACTACAGTTAGTTTTAAAATTTTCACTATAAAACACAACTGGACACAATTAAATTCCGTGAAATCAATTCAAATTTACGGAAATACATTCATTCAAAAACGCCACAACGACAATAGTTGAAGAATGCAGTAGTTTTCACTAGTACTTAACTGCTATTTAAGACAAGCATCTGCAGTCTGCATGTTCAAACTTGAAAATTGGCGCTCCCCACCGTAGAGTGAACATTTTAAACAGTTTACAAATGCATTACGAATAAAGTAAATTAGCAACACGCTATTTTTATTCTTATTCGAATAACATGCATGTTGAGAGATCCTGTTTCCAAAATACGTAATTTTGTATGATGAAGAAAGAAAACACTATTTTTATATAAAAAAAGGATTTTTTGTGCATTTGTGTATAGTTTATGAAAAATTCGTCATAAAATATATTTTGTTTTACTTTCAACCACCGGGTCATCCAGTGCTCGGACCCCGGAGATTTTGCCTCCCCCCCCCCACTCCGCCGACTCTCATCGGGTCAGCATTTGGTCGTGCAAATAGGCATGGAGACGTGCGTGCATATGTAGTCACCAATTTAGATCACGCGATCAACACGCGATGACTCTCAATTAGGTCATAGCCTTAGTATTCGTGGGTTTCATAATAATTTCATACACGGGGCAATGTTTTACCGAAGTCTATTGTCATATCATCATAGCGTTATCATAGCCATATATCGATATATGTTTGATTTCGGAAACACACTTTACAAATCAGATGTATATCAGATTTACGGGATATCAAGTTTATCATGCGTTACATCCGCAAAATTCGGCAAGAGGAGCAGCAGCAATTATAGTAAAAAACAATATAATACATTATGAAAGAGAAAAATATGAAACCCAAAATTCAAGCTGCAAGTGTGAATATTAAAACGCATTGATCTAATCAATGCAGAAATTCTAAAGAGACTCCCGAGAAAAGGTATTTCTAAACTTACGCAGTTGATAAATGCCACTTTTAGATTAAAGCATGTCCCTATTCTTTGGAAAAATGCAGAAGTAATCATGATTCAGAAACCAGACAAACCTGTAATCGAAATAAAATCATACAAACCCATTTCTCTATTGCATACAATATCAAAATTATTTGAAAAATTACTTTTGAGAAGAATCAAGAAAAAATAGAGGAGAAACGACATGTTCCTGACCAATTTGGATTCAGAAACAAACATGCTACAGTCGATCAAGTACATCGAATAACTGATATAACTGAAAAATATCTGGAGGAAAAGAAACTATGTTCCGCCATATTTGTGCATATGGCTCAAGCTTTTGACAAAGTCTGCTATGAAGGCGTTATCATGAAAGTAAGAAAATGCTTACCTGTACAGTATGTGCAGCTCTTAAAATCTTATATATCACAGCGGACCTTCAGAGTTAAGCAGGAAAATGAATATTCTGAACTAAAACCAGTAAATGCAGGAGTACCTCAAGGCAGTGTTCTTGGACCGGTGCTTTATTTGTTGTATACATGTGACGTAACAGTTGCAAAGAACACCAAACTAGTGATATTTGCTGATGATACGACCGTATTAGCGGTTGGAAAGGTCATCGAAGAAATAACTGCCAATCTCCTAGGTGCAATAGACCGCATATACTCATGGACTAAACGCTGACGTATAAAATTCAATGAACGTAAATCTGTCCATGTTAATTTCACGAACAAAAAAACTCAGTACTATCATATAGTATTGAATAACATCACAACTCCAAATAGAAAAACAGCCAAATACCTGGGCCTAAATCTAGACGCCAAGCTTAAATGGAAAGAGCATGTTAAAAAGAAAACAAAAGAACTAAAGCAAAAATATAAAAGTATGTAAATATAATATATAAGGTTGGTGGGGAGGAACTCCCATTTGTCTATAAGAAACAAGGCATTGGTATATCAACAAGTTCTGAAACCCGTCTGGACTTACGACCTTCAGTTGTGGGGCTGTACCAAAGAATGCTACGTTAAAAGCATCCATGTGTTCCACAACTGAGTGCTGAGGAACATTGTCATGCTCCTTCGGAATGCTGATTTTCCTTATGCTGGGAATGATATTCATTCGCCAATTCCCACTTGGCCAGTTCCTTGGTACTAAGATTCAAGTAATAGTTTTTTAATAATTCAAAAAATTTTACAATCACTTCTCTTCGTACCTTTGAGCAAAGCAGACGTGTCCGCAGAGCTCTGTCCTCGGCAAGCGTGTTGTGATAAATACTCATTGATTACATCTAACAAGTATTCTATGTACAGTGTTAGACGTTTATTTATGACTTTTTCTGAGTTATGAATATTCATCGATTGTTACAACTAAATACATATTTTGAGTGCAGCGATAGAAGTGTTTCTTTACGACCGTTCATAACTGAAAATTTAAGCTTTACGGGATTCAACACAACCTGATTGTGTCAGAGAAATAAGGCGTGTAAACACTTTATTGACGACCTCGCAACAACACCATGAGGACGAAGCAGGAAGCAGCGGGAAGCAGTCGTCAGCGAGAGATAGTATGAGCGCAGTTGACAAGTCGTCTGTTCCGATGGATCTCTCAAACTGTGCCTGGCAGCAGAAATAGTCCCACCGTCCAAAGAGAACAAATACAGAAAATGATGAAGCAGATGTATGAAGGCGAGTAAAGCAAATGACAGCGTCTAGCGATGTAATTACAATTCCAACACAAAGCAGGTTTCAAATATTGAGCGTAGATGACAATCAAGAAAATAAGGAAGGACAACCTAAAATATCCTCTTCTTGTGCCAAATGTGAATAATATACAGGCTGTTTCGAAATGATGCCGCATGATTCGTATCATGCTCACCTGCAATTGAGCAAGCGCTTCTGGTGTCCAGGTGTTTCAATACGCATGCGCTGTGAGCCAGAGGTAAATCTCCCGCCTTGAAGATATATTAATATTTACCAGTACCCTCACGTCTCTGGACGGAGGAGGAAATATGACGAGAGGCCTCCGCTTGTACTTATCTCCCATAGTTCGAACGTCCGCAACCAGAGAGCCCTAGTGACCGGCATGCGAGAATTACGGTCGCGGACACAAAAGTTCTGAATTACGCCACGGCAGCGCGTCTACCCGACTTTCATTTGTTTTTTAATGGGTGCTGTTCTGGTTCTCGAAACAATTACTTTGTTTCACTTGTATGATTTTATATTGTACGTTTTAAGTCTGCTGTCGTATGAGAAGCCGACTTTTTAGGAAGAGAATACGTATTATATCATATCTCATTGTTTTATGCTTATAATTCATGTTGAACCATTTATCTTTTATTCGAATTCTTTATACTATGAAGTATTTCTTACTTGAATATTGTTGGCTAGGCCAAATGTAATTCTTCTCGACAATGAAATCCTGTTTGTTATAAGCACCAATCAAATTAATTCTACTTCAACAATAGGTGTTTATCTCATTGGAGTAATCATATTGCCTTCGTTGATTCTTGTGACACATTTTTGCTTCAGATAACAGCAGAGATAGTTGTAAGGAGGACCGGAGGCTGGAAGTTAATTTTCTGTGTGTATTGTCTGCAAGGTGTACGCCGCTCGCTTCTCAGTCTTCAAGTTATTATTTTGTGTTTGTGTGTGTACACAGGCTATGATATAATTCATTACTGAAGTAGTGACACCTAAAGAATTTTTAATTAAATGTCTACCCAACGATAAAGTTAAAATAATTCCTCTAACTCCAGATGCAAACAGAAGCGTAGTTAAATATCTAACGAATAATAATAGAATGTTCCATACATACTAGCTAAAACAAGATAGAGCTTATAGAGTAGTAGAAATCATCATACAACAGAAATAGAAGGCATTAAAGAGGTCCTTTCGAAAATGGGACATAATGTTAGAAATATAATAAATATACGTCTCAGACTTACGAAGGCCTCTCTTCCACTATTTTTCATTGACTTAGAACCACAAGACAACAACCAAGAATTACTATAGTAAATTACTATTGTATATTACTATAGTATTATTAAATACTGTAGTAACATTTGAACCCCCCACCCATAAGAGAAAAGAAATAGTTCAATGCAAACGCTGTCAAACATGAACATTCCCAAAAATACTGCACATATCCCCATAGATGTGTAAAGTGTGGACAGGAACATCCGACAGAACAGTGTAAAAAAGATAGAACACCTCCAAAAATTCATTGTGCGATGGAAACCACACAGCTAACTACAAGGACTGCCAAATATACCAGGCTATTCTGGAAAGAAAAAGTCAAGATAATAAAAGTAAGCCAACAAGAAACCACCCCGAAAACAGAACCACAAAATTTCAACTCGAAAATCATGAAAAACTCCAACCTTACCAACGCTTTCCTAAAACCTATCCAGGAATAGTTGAGCCACAACAACCTGAACGGCATAATAATCAGAATGACAATATAATGGCAATAATCCAACATTCGTTTGAAAGATTTGAAAATATCCTATCACAACATAATCAGCAAATAAATTCTCTACTCAGTCTGTTAACTACATTAGTAACCAAATTATCAAATGGCTAAATTTTATCGAATAGCAGCATGGAATGCTAATGGTTTATTACGACATCGGCAATAATTGGAAATATTTCTCACCGAAAACAAAATAGATACAATTTCTGAGACACACTTCACTGACATAAGCTCTTTCAAGTTGCAGAATTACATTTTGTATGACACCAAGCATCCCACAGGTAATGCATACGGTGGTACTGCTATTCTCATTAAAAATCTATTAAACATCAAAATAATTATATCCAATCAACAATAATAACCGTAAAAGACTGGAATGGACCGTTAACAATAAGTGCATTATATTGTCCACCCAGATACAAAATAAGGCAGATTCGTTTTGAAACATTCTTCAGTACATTAGGCGATAGATTTATTTCAGGCGGAGATCTTAACGCTATGCATAATCAATGGGGTTCTAGACTTATTACCACTCGGGGAAGAACTTCATAAAGCAATAACCTCAATGCAACATGAAACCATCTCAACGGGAGAACCCACATACTGAACTACTGATGTAAATAAAAATCCTGACTTACTCGATATCTTTGTGACGAAAGGCATCTGTCTTCGATGCCCTTCCATAGAAGCTTCTTACGAACTATCACCAGATCACTCTTCCATAATAGTCACAGTTAGTAATGAAATCCTCTTAACACCAGTACTTATTTCACTCATATATAAATACACCAACTCGAATACTTACAGAAACTCGGCTTAAACATAATACCAGTGTAGCAGAATGCTACATATTCTAGAAGCTAACATGTGAATACAGATTGTTTCATAATTCTTTCCAGAACAAAACAAATAAAATACAATTAACAATATATAATTAAGTGACGTACAATTTATATCAACTGAAACTATAGAAACTCAAAAACAAGTGACTAAATTCAGTGATTCAGCCAATCCCAAAAGCCAATGTAACCAAGAGAACAGTACTTATTGAGAAGACGAGATCGTCACTCTCTCATGCGTGACGTGTTAGCGTTAAATTCGGTGTCGAGTTATTCACTCTCTCTCTCTCTCGCTGTTAAGTCATATACTCACTCTGCCGCCGATTAGAAAGACAGAGCCTATTCAGTGCCCAGCTGCACTTTAACTTAATTTATGCAATTTGCACAATTCTTAAACTATAAGAATTAATATCAGTTCGTGAACAATTTATTCTGACATTCGTCGAGTGCCATCGACTAGAATAAACTAAACATCAATTGAGGGTTTATGTACAACAGTGAATATACTTTAGCAATCAACTATTTTATTCAAGCGTTAACTGTTTCAACCTGACGGAATTGTTTATAAAATCCATCAGTCTATCTTAACTTTAATTGACTACATGTCAAGATCCAACATCACTAGGATAAAAGTGTCAAGTGTTACAAGCATCAGCGTGTACTCTATGTTGTGTCTGACGAGTTCGGAATCCCAATAACTGTAAAGTAAGAACTGCAGGTAGGACTAACTTCTGAATTCGTGAGTCAGCTGACATCTGCTTTAACATTTATTCCGGTCTTGTTGATCACCTCATAAGCCTTGTTTCAATTGTCATATCTGACCAACTGGCTAAAGTATTAATGTATATAAATGTTATGTATTTTATGTTTGACATGTCCCTTCTCAGTCTGCCAATTGAACTAGTCAGTGCCTTTTTACATTGAACTTGCCTTGGTATTTTTCTTCGTAGTTAGTTCACTTACTCCTTTCCTTCGTATTTTTATTTATTTATTTTGGAGGGGATCTAACCCAAGGAACACGCAGTGATAATTCTAAGTTATTGATAATTCATAATTTCAAGGTAGTAAAAGATCATTACCCCAACACCAGCAATAACATAACCTTAAAAAATCCACATGAAATTGATGAAGCAATAGCATATCTCACAAGAAGCATACAAGATGCAGCGTGGTTTGCTACTCCACAAAATTATAATAACAGACATCCAACTAAATATCCTTCTTATATATTAAACAAAATCTCGGAAAAGCGAAGATTAAGGAAGATAAAGCAAAGAACAAGATATCTCGAAGACAGAACTCTTTATAATAAATCCACCAGACAAATAACTAGATACATAATTGCGCCTAAAGAAATGGAGCTTCCCATATTCATCACTAGCAAAGAAAGCAAACAAATAATTAGTACAAATGTCCCATCCAGAAAAGCACCCGGATATGATCTCATCACGGGACCACTATTAAAGGAACTACCACTCAAAGTAATAGCTCTCATTGCAACAATATTCAACAGTATAATGAGATTGGGACACTATCCGTCGCAATGGAAAGTAGCGCAAATTTCTGTAGCACTGAAACCCGGCAAAGAACCTCATGAAGTAAAGTCATACAGTCCAATCTGTTTACTTCCAGTACTGTCTAAGGTACTTGAAAAAGTAATATTTGCAAGATCAATACCTTATGTAGTTTGTGAAAACCTAATACCAGATTATTAATTCGGCTTTCGACCAAAACACTCCACTATTGAGCAAGTGAATAGAATTACTACTTACATTGAAAACGTCATTCAAAAGAAACAATACTGCTCTGCAGCTGTCNTGCAGTATCCTTGGACATTAATCAAGCCTTTGATAAAGTATGGGATACAGAATTATTGTATAAAATAAAACTCTTTGTACCACATTCTTTCTTTGATATTTTAAAATCATACCTGTCCGATCGTCTCTTCCAAATTAAGTTTCAAGATGTAATCTCAGATCTCTTCCCGATAAATTCCGGGGTACCCCAAGCAAGCGTCCTCGGACCAGTACTATATTTGATTTTCACGTCAGATATCCCCACAACGAATGCCACGACCATCGCAACATTTGCGGATGATAAAACTCTACTGGCCTCAGATAATGATCACCAGGAATCGTCACAAAAATTGCAAGAACATTTATTAATATTTGAAGAATGGAGTAAAAAATTTAAGTTAAAAATAAATGAAAATAAATCTGCACGTATTACATTTACACTTAGAAGAAAAACGTGCCCGCCAATATATATCAATAACAAACCGATACTGAAAGTCGATTGTATAAAATATTTAGGAATTCAACTAGATAGACTGTTAACATGGAAGAAACACATCCTTGCGGAAAAAACACCTACAATTACAAGTCAAAATACACTACTGGTTAATTGGACTACGCTCAAAATTATCACTTGAAAACAAATTGCTAATTTACAAAACAATCTTAGTACCAGTATGAGCATACGGAATCTAGATCTGGGACACTGCTAGTGCCTCCTACCTATCTTTTGTCTAAAGATTTCAATCCAAATGTTTACGGATAATTACCTCTACACCCCGGTTTGTATCAAATGCTACTCTACATAATGATCTCCGTATACCAACTATCCAAGAAAAGGTACAAGAAATTATCAAGAACTATCACCGCAGACTAGAAACGCATCCCAATCACCTAACCCTCAGTCTTCTAGACAACAGCTTAGATATAACAAGACACAATAGGATATCTCCTTACAATTTTATTATCGATTCAATAAATGACGTAAGTACGTGTTTGGCGAACACGGGGCCCCGAGCTGAGTGTGGCACTGCTTCCACTTACTTGTGCCATGCTCCTTCCTTTCTCTTTTCTGACCTCCCTTGGTCACCTCTTGTTCTTTTCGATCCCGACGCTATTAGGGCTAGGGTATCTTTCATTTTCCTCTTTCCTCTTCTTTTTTTTAAAAAGTTTCTAGTAAAAGTCATGTGATATGTTGGAATTTGTGTTTAGAGTTGTAATGCAGGAGGGTTTTTAGTGGGTATGGCTGAGTCTTTCGGCGAGTCCCACACGCGGGGAGAGTCATGTTGGCTCTCCCTAGTGCGTAACTGCATTTTCCCTACCTGTACAAGTTTTAAGGGCTCTAATGACCTTTGATGTTGACGAGCCCTAAAGCCCCACAAAAAAAAAAAAAAATCAATAAATGACTAATATTGTTTCTTCTGTTCTAAATCTAAGAAAACCATAGAATGAACCAATGACGCATATGATGTTAAATATGAAAAAGGAAAATATGAAAAGTAATACTGGGTTACTGTTCACTCCTGTCATTTAGTCATGTATAAAATTTACTGATTATTCCGTATTATGAATAGATTGTAAATATCCAATATTGTAAATCTAAAAAAGTTTACAGGTTTTATCATCACTCAGTTCATATACTATTAGGTGGGAAAGCACTTGATGCAGATATGCGGAGCAATTACAAAATTAAATTTTTGAACATTATAAAAGATAAATAATTGAAGATAAATAATTGACGCAAAATTTGACGCCCTAATAATAATTTTGATACATAAAACTTGTTGAAAACGTCTTGGGGTGGACAGAATTAGATATACTCATGCCACTAGAAAGAATGTATTGTTATAAGAGACTTTGAAATAACCAGGTAAAAGCATAAAATAAACTCATTTTATAAACACGTCCGAAATATATGCTTTAAATAAGGTGAAAATTATGAAACAAAAATAAAAGTAACTACAATAATCAAGCCAAGAAAGGATGTGATCGTTCAAAAACTATTCTTTTAAAACAGGACACAGCATGCCAGTTCATACTTCGGATTTTTAAAACAGATAGTTCAATTTTATGCCGTTCAAAAAATGAAGATTTGATTCGTCAACATATGACGAGATACCATTCAAAAGAATTTGAACTCTGCCTTAGTCCTATGATCACTATTCACATATGACATTCAACTGATGAGATCACTGACAAGACTCCAAGTACCCCAAAGGCTGACATAATAGTGTATTTGCATTGTCCGTATGTCTGATCAGAATAATATAGAATTTATGATGCAGGATTACATCTACACGATTACTAATTCATGAATGTGGGAGCAAATTTGTTAAAAAGTACTCACAACTTCTCTCTTGTTTGTGTGCGTCTCTGAAAAAAACGTTGAATACGCAAAAATGCCAGAAGACGAATTCCAAAAATTTAACTAAACAAACTAATATATAGTTTCATGAAAACCCAGATTCGTAATGACTTATGAGACATATTGATCAATTTATTATCTTGTACTTACCGCGAGGCTGTGCACGAAGTGTGCAACCCTCATCTCGTATAGAAAGGAACTGCCAAAGAGAGAAGTGACGGACGAATATCATGCTCGAAAACACAATTTTCCCCTTCCGTTCAGAGACATCAGTGACCTCGGCCTCACGTAATCAAAACCGTCACATCAGTTGAATCACTACATTACTCTCGCGAATTTTCACTCGTTATTGCATTTATAATGTGTACCGTTATACGTCAAAATGTCATGCCTCCAGAATACATTAATCAGCAATAAATCACGTTTAATTACATCCTCACAGAATGCCTAGTGATTATTCGAATCAGCTGTTCCTCTTTTCGACTGTTTCAGTTAAGTGACGGAACAAAACTGCTTTTTGCGCTTCATACTACAATACCCGGATGCGACAGTTACTTTTGACATCCTGTCTACCTTTTTATTTTAATCACCCTGAAAATACTTCAAGTTCACACAAGTGGGCATCAAAATTTGCCGATTTAGCAGAGCATCGATGAACTCTCATCCCCCATCGCAACAGTTATAAGACATAAATCCCATCCTGGCCCGGGTTTTTCTCCAGTTTTCCTCCGGGTAGTGGCGGATTTTCCTTGGACGGGAATATCATTAATACCTTTGTTTTATTAATCTGGAATTTTTCCTGAACAAATATCTACAATCTAGTTTGGAATAATATATGGAACAGTACGTATTTATTAAATAATTTCTTTTATAAATATTAAATCCGCCACTACTCTTGGGCCGTTGATCGGAATTGATGGGAAAGTAACTGCTCGTTTCCGGAAAGTAACTTAGTTTATTACCCCCCACGTGGTCATCCGCAGTTTGCAGCTGCGTTTTTGACAATGAAGTTTCTTATTTATCTTACTTCTTGCAGCTTAATATTAAGTTCGAATTCGCTCAACAATTTTCGTACTATTTTGGTTCTTCTTTTAAATACTTTTTTAATTTTCAAAAGCTATTCAACTGTTATCCCTTGCAGAATTAACAAGTATTAAAAAGTTTCATCAAGATTTTTTTTACAACTTGTCCTTATTTACACTTAAGAAAGTAGATCGGGAGCGGAGGACGAGCGTGTGATTCCCCCCGTCAATATCTGCTTTCTTATAGACATATTCGACTGGACATTAACCGAAGCAGGTGATTTCTTTCAATGCTTTACTCGATTCGACCTTTAAATTAGTTCAGTAATTGATAATTCAAAATATGCCTTCTTCTTCTTCTTCATCCTCCCATCTTGCCCTTAGGCGCCCCTTAGATCTACCTTCAAATTTCTCTATTAGTATCTTCTTTGGTATTCTGTCATTCTCCATCCTTATTATATGGCCCGCTCATTCCAATCGTTTCAACCTCACAAAGTTAGATACAGCCACATCTCCATATAATTCATACAGTTCTTGGTTGTATCGTATTCTCCACATTCCATTCTCATTAACTGGACCGAAAATACGCCTTAGTACCTTTCGCTCCACTCTGTCTATCAAAGAGTCTGCTGTTCCCGTGAGAGTCCACGTTTCACATCCATAAATAAGGACCGGTCGGATAAGGGTCTCATAGAATGTAATTTTAGTCACCTTCGATATATCTCGACTTTTTAACAGTGCCAATATGGAGAAAAATGGTTTATTGGCTGCTTGGATTCTATTATGAATTTCTTTCATTTCTTCGTTCTTTTCATTTATTACCGCACCCAAGTAGCAGAACCTGCTCACAACTGCCACCATGCACTTCCCACTGCTTGATATTTCTACTCTTACTTTTCTTTTGTCGCGTAGCTTCCGTTTTCTCTTTATTAATTTGGAGACCAACTTCATTGTTGTGTTCCTCTAGGTCTTTATACGCTTCTATTGTCGGGTTTTTCATTCTTCCTATTATACATATGTCATCTGCATACCCTATAATTTGGACTACCCTTTGTAATAACGTTCCTTTGGTGTCTATATTCACATGCTTTATCACATATTCTAGTACCATATTGAATAACATTGGTGCTAGTCCATCCTTGGTATTTCAAAGCTCTGCAATATTGCCACTAAATGTTCCCGTCTCACCGAGTCATACGCCTGTTTGAAGTCTACATATATCT
>NNCF01126469.1:309372-436742 GCA_002313205.1 Laupala kohalensis
ATATATTTGATGAACATCTGTATTGTATTCCCAGGTTTTCTCCAGTAGTTGCTTCATTGTAAAGAGCTGGTCTGTTGTTGTTGATCTGCCTCCTCTGAAGCCCGACTGATATTCTCCAATAATTTCCTCTGCATAAGGTTCCAACCTTCTCTTAAGGATAGATGTGTAGATTTTGTATGCATTACTGAGCAATGCAATACCTCTATAATTTTTACAGATTCATTTGTCACCAGACTTTTTTTATATACGGTATATCACAGTTTTGTTCCACTCTTTTGGCAACGTTTCATATGTCTATATGGAAACAATTAAATTGTGAATTTCCTTCACCATTTTGACAGACCAGTTTTTTATAAGCTCTGAGGGTATGGCATCATATCCTGGGGACTTCATGTTATTTAATCCTTTAATAGCTAGTTGGACCTCCTCCAATGTGGGTACCGGTTTTTCCCCATCATCATTTGCTGTTATTCTTCCCATTGCTTCTTGGATGTATGTTATTATTTCCTTCATTAAGGAGATCTTCAAAACACCCTGCCCGTGTTTTCGAGACCTTTTCCATGCCACAGCACAAGTTCCCGTCTTTATCTTTTACAATTTCTGATCGGGCCTGAAATCCTACTCGAAAAAACCGAACTTCCTTGTATGCATCTGGAATTTTTGCTTCCTTTAGATTACACTCTATCCTTTCCATTCTCTCCTTTAACCAAGTTCGTTTCTTTTTTCTGCAGAGTTTACTAACTTCTCTATTCCTTTCGTCAAGTTCCTGGTTCTTTGTTCTGGTTGGTCTACTCATAAAATTATTGTATGCCTTCTTCCTTTCTTGAACAGCTGCTCCACATTCCTCATCAAACCATTCATTCTTGTATTTCCCTTGTTCGAACCCCAGTGTCTATTCTGCTGCTTTTGCCATATTGTTCTTAATCACTTCCCATTCTTCCTCTATTGTATCTTGTTGTTGTTGCTGCTGTGTCCCCACTAGAGACAGCTGCAGGTCCATCGCTTCTTCAAATTTCGAGCGTATTCCTTTCACATCAAGTTTTGCTATATCATATTTTCTACACGCATTAATTCTGCCCCTCCGTACGTGTGGAATACGACATCTGAATTCCTGCTTGACAAGGTAATGATCTGACCCACAATCTGCTCCCCTTTACATACATTAAACATGAAGCTTTCTTCCAATCAAGGCGTGGTCTATTTGCCTATAGGATCCACCTTCAGGTGTTTGCGAGGTTCTTTTATGTGCCACTGTGTGGGAAGCATGTTGATCTAATAACCATATTGTGAGTTGTAGCAAAACCAATAATCCTAAGACCATTATCGTTAGATCTCTCGTGTAGACTATGCCTTCCAATCGTTCCCACATAGCTTTCTTCCCGTCCTAACTGTGCATTAAAGTCGCCCACAAATAATTTGACACCATAAGATGGTAGCTCTTCAAATATTTTATCCATCTCATAGAATGAGTCTTTAACTAGTTAGTCCTTTTCTTTTGTAGGATCATACACATTTATCACCGAAATATTAAAAAATTCTGTTTTTATCCTACTGTAACATAGCCTTTCACTGATCGATCTAAAATCCTGTATACATTCCTTTAAGGGTCTTTCAACTACAAAAGCATCTCCTCCCGTATTCATACTCTTCTCTTTACCACTACTAAAAATTGTATATTGTCTTGTATCACATATTTCCTTCCCGTTCCAACAGCCAGCAACTTCAGATTGTATTCTTTAACACGCTGCAATATCACTTTAAGTCTTCCTTCCTTCTTTATCGTCCTAACATTCCATGTGCCAATATCCATATCCATATTCATTCCCTTGTTTCGTCTCCGTTTAGCTTTATCGTTCCGAGGCCAATCTTGAGTTTTGAAGATAAATTAACTTAAAATAAACGGGATATCAACCCATCATCCGATTCTGCAGATTTCCCTCGCAGCCTGCAGACCTGCTGTTATGTTTTCTGTCGGGGTTCCTTCCCTTTACCTTTGGGGATCCCTCCCACTCCTACAAAGCAGCAGGTGATAAAGAAGAGGAATTGGTTAGGGAAAATAGGACTTTGTGGAAAACACTTTATCCGGTACCTCGGCAGGGACCCATCCGGCTTGGGAGGCCCTACTGGTAGTTACACTACCGCCGGCATAGCTCTCAGCTTCATTGGTACGCGCAAACCCTCGCCACCCGCACGGACAGTGCTTCGATAAGGTGGTGTTCCCTGGGAGGGTAATAGACCATAACCGAAGCAAGTCTTTTCTTTCACTACTTTACTTGATTCAACCTTTAATATACTTTAGTAATTGATATTTCAAAATATGCCTCGTAACTGATAAATCATTACAGTTTACCTAAAAACCACTATTTTTAGTATACTTTTCGATTATTCTCCATATTTCCTATCGTTTCTCGAAGTGAAAAAGTAAAAATCAGAATCTTGAAAAACATAAACGAGCAAAATTTCAAATCACAACTTTCGGACAAAAATTTCCAAAATGCTGGAGTATAAATTCAACTCCCTCAGCTAGCGAGCTTGTAATTCCTCAGAAAAAAAGGAAAGTATGTCACAGGAAATTTTGTGTGGTTTATTTTAACTGAGAGATATTTCTTCGTAGCGTCCATAGTATTCATGTAATAGATAAAAAAGGGGCGTTCTTTTGAAATTTTGATGTATTTTTCATATTCCCGAACTATATTATTGCAAAAAATTAATAAATTTTATTGTCAAAAAAGAAGTTGCAAATGCGTATGACCACATGAAGGATAATTAACTTACTCTCCGGTAACAAGCAAGGGACCATCCCACCAATTCCAATCTAGGGCCTAAGAGCAATGGCGGATTTAATATTTATAAAATAAATTATTTAATGAATACGTACTATAATCCATTTATCATTCCAAAGTGAATTGTAGATATTCGTGCAGTTAAATTTTGAGACTTATAAAACAAAAGTATTAATGACATTCCCGCCAATGGAAAATCCGCCACTACCCGGCGGAAAAACGGAGAAAACTCCGGGCCAGGATAGGGCAAAATGCGTCACCAAAATCTGGACTCTTTTAAAAGTTCCACCATATTTTTCTTCCGCCAGAGGTCGTTATTGGCGCACTGCTATGCCAATCGTTTCCAGTTGATAATCGTAATGGACATGATGTTGAAACGAAGTGCAGAGTATAGTAAAAGAGCAGTGATTGTCGAAGGTGTTCGCCCTGGGCGCTCTGCAACAGAAATAATTCTCCCAAAATCCAGTGTATGTTGCGGTGAAATATTCTGCTTCAGCACTATAAAATGAAGATTCCAGAAGAAAAAAACAGTGAGGAAGCGTCACTGCAAAGACCGCTTCGTGAGGTTCCATGAAGTCGTCGAAAGAGCTCAAACGTTGTTTTCGGAGAATCAAGGGCAATATTTGCTATCATTGAGGAAAATTATCGGTTTAAGTGAACCAATGATGCGTAGAATTGCCCGGGAGGGTTTTCGATATAAATCGTACACACCGAATAAATGCTTTCCGTGACTGATCAGGGAGGAGGAGTCAGTCGCTGCTATTTGCTTCCCTATTCACTGAAAATTGATGCCGCGGAGTCAGGAGAGAATCAGATTTTCCTGACCAGAAGATTTTTACGGTAAACGCTAAAATCGATAGGAGAAATGTTCAGCGAGGGTCATGTCGTGCCCCCACATTTTTATAAAACAAACTAACTTTCTTAAAAGAGATTTATTTGAACGTTATTTCGAGTGCTGTGAAGCCATGGATGGAAACAGTGGCATCTGAAACTTCATGTTTTTCAGCAAGACGGTGAACCGGTCCATAGGATTCACTTGGTACAAAACTGGATGTCAAATCTTGTCAAAGGAATTTTGGCCTCTCAACAGTCCTGATTTAAAACTCCTGGATTACTACGAATGAATGGTACTTGAAAGGGTCTCCAACATATCTCGATATCCCAATGTGACATTGAGGCCGCATCAGCATTCGCCGACATGGAGTCCGATACGTTACGTCGCGTCGTGCATGCGCGCGCTTTAGATAGATTGGAGGCTATTATTGAAGCTAGAGGTGGATACATTAAATGATTGTGCTTCGCAGAGGTCCCCGTACACCTGGTGAAAGGATTTTTTGAAATACTTAATATTTCCCTAATAAAATTTTGTTCAAAGAAATTATTAAATGTCCTGACAAAATCTGTCGTTTAACTAATGCAGCCACAAATCTTGTAGTGTATTTGTTATGAATGTTAATAAATTTGAAAGTTAATAAACTTTATTGCCAAAAAGCGGTTGTAAACCGCGTGTGACCACGTGGGGAGCAATAGACCACAAGGGGAGCACGTTACAGTTATTTAATAAATACTGACTGTTACCCATTAATTATTCAAAAAAATTGTAGATGTTAGTGCAGTAAAAATTGAGATTATTAAAATTAAATTATTATTGACATTCCCGCCCAAGGAAAATCGCCGTAATCCGGAGAAAAACCCGGGTCACGATGGAGATAGAGAGATAATGTACACAACTGTGCCAAGGTTGCGTACAGTTAGAAACAAACTATTAAAAAACAAAAAGAAGCAAAATCAACATGCATGAAAAAGGAATTTAACAGAATATAGAGAACTACAACAATGGAGTGATAAAGTATAAGAGATATTAACATCACTTACATCACCCGAAGTCATGTGACAAACAATATTTATTAAGAAATTGAAACTCTCATTAACTTCTTTTATTAAAATCTGTAAATTCTTTTATATTATAGAAACAATAGCACATTTAAAAACTTTTAACAGCGGCTTTAAAAAGATTCAATTTATTTATATCTTGTAGAGTTTTGGGAAGGGAATTATACAAAATTATTCCTGAATGGTAAGGACCTCTTTGGCAAAGAGTTGTTGTTGTTGACACGCCAGGACGATGAATATTAGCCTTATTACGAGCGTTGTGTTCGTGAACTAGACTATTTCTTCTGAAGCAGGGGTGGGATTTTAATAGTTCTGTCTTAACAAACACGACCACTTCATAAATGTATATGCAAGGGAGAGGGAGAATATTGAATTCTCTAAAAAAAGGTTTACATGAATTTCGGAGGTGAAATTTACATATAATCCGAACTATTCTCTTTTGAGTTCTAAAAGTTTGAATGCTCTGAGTGGATTGGCTGCAGAAGATAATGCCGTACCGTAAATGAGAATATACATTTGCAAAATTCACGCAGCGAGAAACTTGTTGACTAACAACGTTGGCTAAATTTTGGAATGCGTAGCATATTTTGCTTAGTTTGGAATTCAAATTATCAATATGGCAATTTCATTTGAGGTTGTCCTGAATATGAAGCCCTAAAAATTTTGTTATCTTGACTGATTTTATTTGGGTTCCGTTTAGCGAAAGGGATATAGGAAGAAGAGATTTCTTTACACTATTGCGAAATGACATTGATACTGTTTTATCAGTATTAACGATAAGACGATTTGAATGAAACAAAGACGAGAGGTTAGATAGAGCTTTTTGCGCATTGACATGTTTACATAGTAGATTTGTGTCATCAGCAGAGAGAACCATTTTGCAATTGTGCGTGGTGGATGATGTATCATTTACGTACAATACAGAAGAATAGGGTCTAAAATTGAACCTTCAGGGACTCCTCAAGTAAGTGGCTTTGATTCTGAAAGGTAATATTGACATACTTTATTTTCAACGTGGGGAATTTCAACTTGCTAATGCCTATCTTTCAAGTAGGAAGTTAGTCATTGATGTACCAACTCACGAATGCTGTATGAGTTCAGTTTTGAAGAATGCTTTCGAAAAATCAAGAAAAATACCTAGTGGATTATCTCCACAGTGAAGAGAATTGCTTACATCATTTATAAATATAGCGCTGTTAGTTGAAAGGGATTTCCTGAAACCGTGCTTATCTATTGGGAGAATATTATTATGCCATAAGAAGTCTTAAAGTCTCCTATGGAAGAGTTTTTCCAGGATTTTTGAGAAAGTTGGCAATAGCGATACGCGTGTATAGTTTCCAACATCACGTTTATTTACTTTCTTATGAAATGGTTTCACTTTAGCTTTTTTCAATACGTCAAGAAACACACCTTCTGACAAGGAGCTATTGAAAATATGAGTGGATTTAATATAACGTGAGAGGAAGATTTTACCATCACTTCTGGTATATCATATATCCCTGCTGAAAATTTATTTTTTAAAGAACTGATGACACTCATTACTTCACTAGAGTTAGTCTTGGAAGTGAACATACAATGCGGTACGTGTGTGGATGTATTTGGTGGACATTGGTTTTGAATTACTGACTTCGATATTTTACCTATTTTTGAGAAATAAGAATTAAACAAATTTGCAATGTCCTTTGGATTTGATACAATTTTGCCATCGTCTAGTTGGGAAATGTGTTCTTGGCGATTTTCTGAAGGGGGTGTGTAATTTTTTTATAATATTCCACACGGTTTTAGTCCAGTTGGTCTATTCTATTATCTGTCTGTCATTTTCCATTACTTAAGCTGCACTTTTCTAAGAATGGATATATATTTACGAAAATAATCATGAAATTCTGATGGTTGGTCATTGAGCTTTGAAAGATGATATAAATGACGTTCGTTTCTGGAAGAAATTCTAATCCCTTGAATTATCCTTCGAGTGTGATTGTTTACTTTAACTAACTTGCGTTTTATGGGAAAGTAATAGTTGTTATACTTCAAGAATATTGAAAAACATACATTGAATTTATCGTTAGTTCTTTCACATTTACACACGTCATCCCACGTTTCCTGATGTAAAGGTTTTTAAAAATTGTGTAAATATTTTTCGTTAAACTGTAGAGGATATTTCGTGGTTTTATTTGGTGGATATTGGGTAAAGAGGACGCTATATCACGCTTTCAATACTTGAGAAGTATACAGGAGTCTATTGTTGACAATTATCTGGCCTATTAATATTTGAGATGAACCAGAGAGGAGAGTGGGATCGATTATCGTAGTAACAAGATTGAAGGAGCAGATTAGATTATTGAACCGATTCTTGGGATTGAGCGCAGAATCCGATTCACTGAGGAAATCGATATTGAAATTGCCACAGATAACAATAGATTTCGTATATTTGCGTGTTAGATTTTTTAATACGATTTCGAAATTCAGAAAAAATATTTCAAGATATAATTGAAGTCTGTAAATACACAAAACTACAATGCCTTTATCGGTCAAATGAACAGATATGAAATTATTTAACTGATTTTTGTTCAATCCCTACATAGATGTTCAACATTAACGGAAAAAAGATACGAATACAATACTTTCATTCAAAAAAAGAAGTTACTGAAATAAACAGTATCTTGATATGTGGTAATAGCGTGTATCATCCATGTCGTGATAAAAAGGAAAATTGTAGATTATTAACATCCCTTTCTCAATCTTTCCAGCAAACAGCTCAGAAATTTTACACTTTACTATATATGATGTTAAAATATTGTCGATAAAAAATGTGAAACATATAATACTTCGGTTTTCGTCCTAATACGACGATGTATTTTCCACACATTTCAAAAATTAACAGCATCCATTTTCTAGGTATTTGTATAGAAACTCCAGATACTACATTTCCTAATGATCCAAAGATTGATGTGGGCCAGTATAAGAGGGTCCTAAAATGTAATTTCAAAATAACAGCCATCACTGTACAGTCATTCCATATAAACTCAACCAGTGAATAATTAATTTGTTGCCAGACCATTTGTATTTTAATACACGTACAATGTTTTTTTTGGTACACACACAACTACATGTCTTAACTGTTCAAAACTGCATCCATTTTAGCAGTTTTGTTTTTTTGAGTTCTGTAATTTATTGTTCAGCAGCGCTTTCCGCTTGTCAAATCCAGACTTTTGAACCATTCACAATATCTCGAGAACAAATGATTCCAGACACTTCATTTTGAATTTATATAGCATTTTTTCCTATTTCAGTTTTGTGTGTGTGTGTGTTAGATACTAGTTTCTGAATTTCAACAAGTTACGAGATGAAATTCAAACTTTTTGAATTTATTTTATTTTATAAGGAAATCTATAACAAAGTTATAAAAATTTCTTACTTATTGGTATGTCTATAAATAGTTTATTCACAAAGTTTTAAGACTGATGTGGAAATACTTCAAACTTAACACGTTTCAAAAATGGTATTTTCTCTAAAAACTTGTGATTTTTGTGTCAAAGTTCTCTGATAGCAGGGTCTTAAAAATCTGAAACTTGGAAGATTTAGTCTCCCCCCCCACACACACACACTATAGTATATAAACCTGCAGTAAATATTTCATGACTGATATCGAACTGATTCATAAATTAGATTTACATGAATATTGCTGAAAATCATTAGTCTCTATAATCACCTTGCAGATGGAATAATAATAATTAAACCAAATAAAGTTATTAAAAGTAGCAATGTTGAAGAAAGACAGAAATAAAACAAGCAGGAAACATTTTAACAATAAATTATAGAAGTACTTTTACCTCTTTTAAAATTATGAGAAAACTATCACTGTGTATACGTTTCTGGAAGGCATATGTAACAAGATGCTTGTTTGAAATGACATGCAACTTAAGACTTGAAATCCTTCTACTGAAAATTTCGGCTTCTCTAAATTTTATGAGCTGACACCAAAATGGTGTGTGATAGGCCATTCAGGTACACACAGTCTGTGACTGACTTAAAATTAGGTACATACAATGTCTGTGACTGACTTTAAAAAGGGTCAAACTCAGTATTGACTACAAAGAGTTATTAAAACTCTTAGTATCTAATGAGAGAATATGAGGAGAGCATGCTGAATAAATGTCAAGACTATCCAGGTGACAAGATTGTGCATGAACTTCTTGAAATGAAAATGCAATATATGCAAGACACCATAATTTATTTACTATACCATTGGGTGAGTACCAAACAGGTGGATTAAATAACAGTTTCTATGTTAAGTAATGAATTCATTGACTAATTGGTTGACAAATTTAAATTCTACCAATGCATCTTTACATTTCAAAACAACAGTCCATGTTTTTAAAATTAAAAAAAAAGAAGACAAAAGTGAGCACAATGTCCTAGCAGATTTTGCTTAAAATTAGTTTCTGTGTCCAAGATGAAATTCAGAGCTTTCACTGGGTCAATAGATAAGCTACATTACATCCCTTTGTGTACTATTATAAACATCCAGACGATAAAGTGAAGTGTCGCCGTAAATGTATTATTAGTGACTTTCAAATCATTTCAGCAAAGTCACAGTATAAATGTTAAGAAAAATTACCTCAATCTCGTATCTAATTGATGGTTCATTTTTCTTGTCTAAGATAGATAAATAATAAAAACTTGGCATCACACTTCTACAGTGTCTCATAGAAGATAATACTACATTACTCAGACAATGATATGCACTCCCAACAATTTTAACTCTTGATACATACATTTAATGGATTACATTTGGTAAAAAAAAAAAAAATTGTTTTACTATACATTGTTTCTATTACCGTCTCTACTGAATTAATTTTTTTAAATTACCGCTTCCCATCACACTTCATCCAGGCCTTTGACTGACTAAATTAAGAAGTGTCTTTCTATAATTTATGTTTGTTTAAAATCAGCTAGAATACATTTCCATCAATGTTTTCCAGTTAAATGCTTTACTTGTTTTTTTATATTATATTGTAGAGTTTTAGTATTTTTTAAAAATCTTCTACGTTTACATTTTTACAGTGAAGTTTGTTTCATTTTAAGTTACCTCAGCAATTGAGGGTGAGAAATTTTTGTTAGATATGTTCTAATGTCCCAGTGCTTCCAACAATTTGACATGATTTTGGAATCAAAAATTTTCACATGAACAGTATTTTCAACACTTTACACATAATGTGACTTAAAATGCCTCAGGTGCAGACATTTGGCTAATTATACAAAGAAATATTTTACACACTGCTTTTGTATTGTCTTAGTACAACAAAGATTTAAACAGTAATAAAAAGAATTCCCATGGGAAGCCAAGAGAGGACTCTAGTATAAAAAAAAGCCAAATTCAATAACAACTTTAAAATTCAGTATGTTTCAAACAACTTTCCCACAGAAAAACTTTCCTGATACACAAATTAAATAACAAGTTTTCGAATCGATCAGCCAATTGATTCCTTTGCTGTGTTCTCTATACTATGAATGGTAACTCAACCTTAAAAAAGGGAGAATGCCATCTAGGGAGTGCAATGTCGTAGAGGTGTGATTCAAATTGTTTTATTCGTCTATCTAAAAGGAGTCAAACGATCTGGTATGCCTTAATTTCTGAATCTGTGTTTATTCCAAGTTGTTTAATCTTTAATTTGTATTATTTTAGCAGTAGTATTCTGAACAAAATCTAAATGATGATTGTTTATTCAAAGTATAATTATGATTTTTTTAAAGTTCCTGTTAAATTGTAAATTTCATTTGTTCTGATGTAAATTATACTTCTTTATTGTGCTATAGTATTATAAGAATTAAAAAATTACTTGAATATTATCTAGATTGACTGAAATATAATTTCCACTCATGTATTGAGATATCTAAGAATAGTTGTTCATAATTTTCCAGTTCCTGTGTAATCAAAATACTTGTATGATAACTATTAATAAATCTATCGTGTATTGAATTTTCCTCTTCACATTGAATTTCCCTCAACAATTTTCATCTGACATCCGGGCAAGTTTGGCCATATTCAACAGCTCCAAGAGAAAGAAAAAAACTGTAAATAAACTAATGGAATATATAAATAAGAATTCTACTAAGGTATCAACTTAAATGGAACACACTGGTATAGTAGATAAATAACACAGCCCAACAGTGGTTTTGGTGCCGAAGTGTTTTGAGTTGATTTTATATGTATTTGACGTGCTGAATTCAAATATGGCATCAGTTTTTTTCTAACAGCTCTACTTTTAAATTTTTTTATTTTTTATGTTTTTTATAGGCCTATATGCAATATTATTTGTAATCTAAATTTATCATACACAAATAAATAAAACACAGGTTTTTTATAATTTAATTTTATTTCATAGGCCAATAAAGGAAAACATAAACTAAAGAAATCATTGCAGAAACACTAAACAAACTCTCTTTACCTGATCTTAATGAAAAGTATTGATCACTGCAAGTAGTCACTCAACACTTTTGAAGCTTCTTTTTCGTGACGCTCTAGAGTGTTGCTTCTTGGAGCAGTCTCTTTTCAAACTCCAGCAGTAATCTGCCATCATATGGGTATCCCATCTCCCTTGATAGCGATCCTCCATAGTTTTTATATCTTGGTGAAATCTTTCACCTTGTTCTTCGCTGGTGTCTCCCAAATTTTCAGGGAAACGATCTAAATGGCTGTGTAAGTAGTGAACTTTAATGCTCATGTTGCAGCCAAGATTTCTGAAGCTTGTGAGCATATTGTTTACTAGATCAACATAGTTTTCAGCTTTGTGCTTGCCTAGGAAATTTCTTACGACCTCAACAAATGATGTCCATGCTTCTCGTTCTGACTCATTCATGGAATTGACAAAGGTAGGATCCTTCATTAGCTGTCTTATTTGTGGGCCATCAAAAATACCAGCTTTCAGCTTTTCTGTACTCAACTGAGGCATCTTTCTTCCTATGTGCGCAAAACATGATCCATTCTTATCAAGAGCCTTAACAAACTGCTTCATTAGGCCTAGCTTAATATGCAGTGGAGGGAGGACGGTGTTCTCTCGTTGAACTAAAGCTTCATTAATAACATTCTTTTGCCCAACAACCATATTTTCTCTCTTAGGCCACTCCTTTTTCACCCAATGGTTTTTTTTGTCCCTGCTGTCCCAGAGACACAAGAAACAAGGATATTTCGTGTATCCACTTTGTTGACCTAGGAGAAAATTTACCATTTTCAAGTCCACACATATCACCCATTGATGTTCATGGTACTTAATCTTTTTCAAGACCAAAGCTATGGTGTCATATTCTTCTTTCATTTGCGTTGAATGAGCAATTGGTATTGATCCATACTTGTTGCCATTGTGTAGAAGGACACACTTCATACTTCGCTTAGAACTGTCAATAAATAGGCGCCAATCATCCAGAGAATATTTAGGAAGACCCATTTTTTCCAGGAGGCTGTTAACATCACGACAGAAAACAAAATTGTCTTCTTGAGAGAAAAAGGGCAACAGATCTTTTTCCCTTGTACGATAAAACGTAATTTTGGTTCCTTCTTCCAGTAAGTTTTTGTCATTTAGTCTTGAGGCAAGTAACTCTGAAGCTTCTTTTGAAAGATTAAGGTCTCTGGCAAGGTCACTGACCTCATCTTGGTTGAAACGTTGAGGGAATGATGACGTGCCCCCAAAATCACTTTCACTATCATCACATGTTTCAAAGGGTAGATCCAAGGTGCACTCATCCTCACAGAGCTCTGGTAGCTGATGAAACGTTGGGATCGGAACTTCATCTGAATGGGGGATTGGTCGTCTTGCCGAGGCTAAATCAGGATAATTCCATTTTTTGTGGTTGTTTTTGTTGATGCCAGTGATATTTACTAGACAGAAATAACAGTCATCAATGTGATTACTTGGTTCCCTCCAAACCATCGGTATGCCAAATTTAAGACTTTTCCTTTTTCCTGTAGTCCACTGTCGTAAATGTTCTGTACACGTTTTGCAGACAATATGAGGTGCCCATGATTTTTCCTGGTCACCAAGTCTGATACCAAAGTATCCATGATATGCCTTCTTAATAAAGTCTGTGACACTTTTCCTGTTCTCTTTAAATGTATACTCACCGCACATGTAGCAAAACACATTGGAATGATTTATACTTCTTCTACTGGAATTCATCTTTTACCTCATGAAGGAAATATACAACAAGCATTCACAGTGAGAACTCTGCAGCTAACCTCAATCAGAGTTGAAGCTTGAAGGTGACTACAGTAGTTAGCAGACAGACAGATGCTAATTTCACCTAGTGGATTTTTCTGTAAGTAACTTCAGTTACCTGAAAGCAAAGTATAGCTGATAGAGAAAAACGGGTTCCATATTTGAATTCAGCGCCTCAAACATAGTAATAATCAGCTTAAAAACCTTGGGCACCAAAAAAAAAATATTTTTTTTTGTAGGCCTGTGTAATTATAATTTCATGTTTTTTCATCAGAAAAGCTATTTTCAGAGCATAAATTTAGTTTTGAGCAGCACTACTTGTATTAAAAGTCCTTATTTTTAGAAAATGTTTATAAATTTGCCTTAGAAGGTTAAAGATGTTAGAAACATACAGACTAAAAATACAATAATATAATTTCAAAAGATGTGAGTTTCAACCATCGACAACAGGACTTACAAGTACATATGCATCCCCCAAAAGCATACCTACACCTAATGAGGCCCGGGGGCGGCTTCATTTCTACATGTTGCCAGTTTCACATAGCTGACGAAGTTATAATGTGAAGATGAAATATTTTCCCAATCTTGAATTACATTACAGATTTATAGAATTCAATAATCTGAAAGACCATAATTCTATAATTGAAAAATCAGATCTATTTTGCTACTCCTACTTGGCTATATAAATAGAAAATCCATCTTTTGGGATGTTAAGGGGTAAAAAATTTACTCTAACAATTTAAAACCAAATTTCTATCTAAAGCTGAATATCAGTGTTCATTTCAACATCAAGAATAATCACAAAGGAAGAGGTACAGTTTGATTAATAAAATTAGGGAACGATTATATGCCCACCGTGGCTATGGTGTCAGTGTGATCACTCATCACCTAGTCATCCCAGGTTCAATTCCCAGGTGGGGGAATTGAAGATAAAATTTGTAGCTTCTCATTTCCATGTCCATTAAATAGCTGTGATGTATGAAAAGTTCACCCTCTGCGAGTAAGAACCACAGTTGTAATACTCGGATACAGCAATCTGGATCCTATCTAGACGCTGATCCTCTGATCTTGGTAAAATTAATGATGTGTCTGGTGAGTAAACTCACACAAAAACTGAGTCTTACTGGCACTCGTCATTCGTGGTCCATTCATGGTTGTTGCCGAAACGAGATACATACATACATACATACATTAGGGAATGGTTCCCAATAAGGACACAAGGAGTACAAGCATATTAAATAATTATACCTGAGAAAACATCAAGAATGAATAAAATTTATTTTTGTTCAATAAATACCCAACAAAAAAACTCATACATAAACTTTCAGAATATATAACATGAGCTTGCAACAACCCTTTCAAATAACCAGAACACACTTCATCAATCAATAATCACATTCAACATATTTTCAAAACATTTTGTACAAAATTATCAGTATAATGGAATTTATACATCACTGGTCCCCAAAAGTTTCAACCATGTTTTCAACTAACTTGTTGAACTGAGGATTTTTCCAACTTGAAGAAATGTTATCTAAATGATTATCAAAATCAATAAGATCTTCATAAGAACGTTGCTGAAGTAGACTAGCAACAACATCCAAAGCATCTTTATCTACACTATAACTGAAAAGAAAAAATAATACTATATAGAACTATGAGATTAAATCCTTCTAACAATCACATCACTGGCATATCAGAAATTATACACAATATTAACTGAGTTTTAATTTAAGGTGCAGAGGGAACAAGACTTGTTATCGAGAATTAACAGGACAAAAAAAAATGTCTATATACCTTGGGAGTTGGATATAAGAGAATTTGAGTTTGATTAAATAGGAGTAAAATAAATGTGAAAACAGGACATATACCAGAAACATCTTCCTGCTTAAAACTAGATTACAACACAGACATTAACCAATAAAAAAGGATACGAGGCCAAAAATAATTCCATTCAATGCTATGAGAATCTTCATATCAAGAAAATATATGCCACTTAATTTAAGACAATGAGAAAAATTTGATTTTGTACCTATTTTTCTTCAATACCCATAGTGAAACATTTTAAAGATGATTATTGATTCATCTGTACTATACATATGATATGTAGACTTATGTTTACTTTTTACCTTTCTATATGACACAATAATAAAACTTATATTTGTAAAACAAAGTGTGATTATGCGTGTTTATTTATCTTAGAAACATTATTTTACTCTTGCTTATTACATTTTGCTCCTATGAATTAACCACAATCCTCTTTGACATTTTGAGATGTCCAACACCACAAACAAATTTTCAAAGAAAATCTTTTAAATATTTCAGAATTGTGACAACAACTGGTTAGCTAGAAGTGTTACATGTGTAAGATATAATATGAAATAATAACATATTTCTAAAAATACTTTCTTGTGTGTTTTACAACCCAGAATTTTTTTATTCTAGTTAACCTAAAATACTGCACTGTCCCACAATGAATAACATTACGAAATACAATATTTTGACTGTAGGCAATTAATGAAGTAGAGTAGGTCAAGATTCCAATTCTATACCATGATTAAATTATTAAATTGGTCCTATTATTATTTAATAAATTATACATTGTAGTAACATACAATTACACCACCCTTCATTAAATTACTTTTACTTGTACTTTTTGCTGATGACACAAACATCTTATTCAATGCCAAAACTATTGAAAACTTACTTAACACTACCAAATCCACTATCGCCACCCTAATCCAATGGTTCCAGCAAAATAAACTCATAACACACACTGACAAAACTTGCATAGTTTCCTTCCATAATCCTCATTCATCTAAACAGCACATACCTAACATCGAATTTAATGGTAACCACCTCAACTTTAAACAAACAACAACAGTTTCTGGGACTTACTATACAAGATAACATTAAATGGAACTGTCACCTAGAAATACTGAATATGAAACTCAGCACAATAAACTATGCCATCAGAGTTCTAAAAGCAAATTGCACAACAGATACCCTTCGAACAGTATACTATGCAAATGTCCATTCCATTCTAAAATATGGTATAATATTTTGGGGACAAGCACCAGAAACAAAACAAACTTTTAGTTTACAGAAGAGAATAATACGAACAATTACCAACTTTCTATGTGTAAACCATTATTGAAAAGTTGAAAATACTTCCACTGCCATGCATGTACATTTTTGAAACTTTGTACTTTGTAAAAAAGGATCTACTAGACAAAGGACCATTCTATAGATTTAATACCACTATTCATGTTCACAACACTAGACAGGCCAGAAATATCCATCTACCACAGATAACATCCACTCTTAGCCAAAAAGGCACTTATAATGCAGGTATACAGCTATATAATGCATTACCACTAAACCTAAAAAACATAGATACACTGAACCCATTCAAAACAAAACTCAAACAATTCTTACAACAGAAACTCTACTACAATGTACAAGAATTCCTCAATGACAATAACTAATGTATGAAATACAATCTGTTGCAGGTAATCATTAGAACAAAGGTGCAGAAGGTGACACATGATGCGGGAAAAGATCTAACAACATTAAATTACACTGTTTTAGCATAAATATAGACCTTCACATAAATTAATAAAATAAAATAATAGAATTCCTACCATAGATATATAACCTTAGCCTAAATAAATATTAATATTCTGTAATAATAGAAAATAATTGTATTTTATGTTAATTTCTACTTAGCCTAAGTTAAATGAATATGGTTAAAAATTAATATAATGTTGTAATTCTTATATGTAAATATTATTGTTTTTGTTGTTAGTTCTATGACTCGCCATACATCTTTGTTATGA
Source organism: Laupala kohalensis (assembly GCA_002313205.1). Taxonomy (NCBI): domain Eukaryota; kingdom Metazoa; phylum Arthropoda; class Insecta; order Orthoptera; family Trigonidiidae; genus Laupala; species Laupala kohalensis. Next base: position 326,101 of record NNCF01126469.1, read on the forward strand.
TCTATGTGGTTCAATAAAATATTATTATTATTAGACACCAATGCTCAAGACAGGGAAAAACAAAGGAATGCCATTGTTCACACACGACATTAAATAATTTTCAAGGGTTACATCCAACTTATCAATCAATGCAATTTTTCCTGTGAACATACTCGGGAATCGTTCTATATAATTCCCTGCCCAAGAATATAAAAGATACTATGAAATTGAATCTGTTCAAATCCGCGGTTAAAAACTACCTCCTGCACCAGTGCTTCTACAATGTAAAAGAATTTATTGATTTTAACAAAAGTTAAATTCGTCTTGTACTTTATCACGCCATTGCTGTAGTACTTTTTAAACAACTTATAACAATTTCAAAAACTATTTTCTTGCATGATTGTGTTGTCTTATGGCTCATATTAATTTAGTTTTATGTGTACTCAACATTGGCACGTTTGTGTACATAAATTCTGTAGCCCCATCCTGGCCCGGGTTTTTCTCCGGTTTTCCTTCGGGTAGAGGCGGATTTATCATACAGGTTCTCTAGGCTTTGTCTAGGGGCGGGTCTATTGTAACAATAAATCGTGAATTTAGTGTTATTTCAATTTTTAAGCACTATACTCAGAATAATCTATAGTTCGATAATAACTTACATGTAATTTTTTGCTTAAAATTACAAACATATTGACATTCTATTAGTATTATAACTCGCAGCTAACTTTTTATCTTATCTAGGAATTTTTGCTGAAATTTTTGAATCCGCCTCTGCCTTAGGGCCCTTGATCGGAATTGATGGGATGGTCCCTTGCTTGCTTCCGGAGAGTAAATTAGTTAATTGTCCTCCACGTGGTCATACGCAGTTTGTACTGTTTTTTGACAATAAATTTATTATTATTATTATTATTAGTACAATCAGCATTCTTATATGTAATGCTATTTTCCATTGAAGTGCCAATTTACTACACTATTAATTTGTAAATGAGGTTGTGGCCTTTAGAAGTCAACTCAGAGTGAGTAGTCGAGAGTACACTCATGCACAATCACATCAAGATGACTTCCTTTCAAAAAATAATATTTACCACACATAGAAGGTGAGAGTGTTTTGTCTCTTTTGAATATTTACAATATTTATAGTTTACTTGGTGTAAATGGCAACAATGAAACAAAAAAGGAAGCTTTAATTTCTTAAAATATACAACCAAAGAAATTTAAATTTTCAGAGATCAAATACAGGATTAATTATGGACTTATTCACAAGATTACATCATAAATTAATCTTCATACACAGGGCCCCTGAATCCTTACCACCACCACTGTTCATACACAATAAAAAATTCAAATAGCTATCAAATAAAAGATGTATTGTGAAGTTATACACCATAAAAAGAGAACATGGATGATAATTTTAATTTTAAAAACTTTTCTCAAACACTAATCAATGATTAAAAAATGGATACATACCTGGATCGGTCTTTTATCTTCCATTTACCATCAACCAATTGTGAAACTATTATAGCAAATGAATCCATATTCAAAGTCACACGCTGATTATCCACCTGTAAGTTTTAGAAGTACTGAGTAGTTTATATTTTACTAAATATACATAAAGCAATGGTCATTACCACCTAAGAGAAATAATATTGCAAAAATATGAAATACATTGCCTAAGTAATAACTAAATGAAGGACTCTAATGACCTTGATGTTGACAAGACCTCAAGCACCAAGAAAAAAAAAGAAAGAAAGAAAACTAGATGTACGACTAACAGAAGAGGGAAAAGAAAATACACTATCATTAAAGTGTATTCAGTAATGGTTGAAAATATACTAAATCACCGAGGAGAAGTTCATTTAAGTCTCTTCTTCAAAACACTACACTTAATCAAAGGAAAACAAAGAATTAGTATTATACTTAGTCGCAACTTAAATAGTGGAGAAGAAAGAATTTTCACCAAGTACATAAAACTATAAAAATGATAAATATAATTCTGCAAATCAGAAATATTTTGATCCAAAAAATGCAAAGGGTAAATCATTAAATAGCTTAAAAATTAATTTCATGAAAGCACAATATCAATCAGTGCAATGCATATAAATGAACAACGTTGCAAGTAGCAAGAATAAGCAGCCTTTTCCCCGTTCACTTGAGAGTTCTACACAGTGAACCATTAAATACAACTAACTGAAATAGCCAAGAATATGGTCCCATCAGGGTTCGAAAAATTCACAGATACCTTAGTACTACAAATATTATTGCGGTTCCAAAAATATAAGTTGTATTCTTCGCTCTTCATATTTACGGTAGTTATAAAGAAATGTTGTTCCGCACTATTTTCTTCTCTCCGCCACCGTTTATATTAGTATGTTAGGGTATGATAATTATAATATGGCTCGCGACAGCAAGCCATGAACAATTATAAACAATTGTGTGGTCACAGTCGGCAATGTTAGGTTTGTTAGTCCTGACAATTCCGTTTTAAGAAAATCTGTTGTAAGTGTGAAGATGGAGGCGGTGGTGGAGGTAGCAGCACTCGCGGAAGGATATACGAAGAAAAAGGTTAGGATAGGGTCATAATGTTAAATTGGTCCACTGAAATATTACAACCAATAAACAAACTGATTGAACTGAAAAAATGAAATGTATTAACAAATACGACAAATTCTTGGGAAAAAAAATTGTTTAACATAAGTGCAATTACCATAATTGTAGTAGTACATCAAACCTAAAACACAAACAAGAAATATATGTCAATGTTCAAGCTTTTACTCACCACTATAAGATATGCATTATTAAAATTTTCTGCAATTTTCTCAGCTATCCTGGGACCAGCCCTTTCAATTCTATATAAATAAAATGAAAAAATTAAAATACAAAAATAAAACAAAAATATAACTTAAGTTGAAGTGTTACTTGCCCTGTATCCTTCATGTTCTCATTTGCTACATAATATCCTGCAATAATGAGCCCTGAGTTCGATGCCCAGTGGTCGATCTGATGGCATATTTAATCGAAATAACAAAAAAAAATTAACATAGAAAATTCATCCTATCATGTTACACAATACTAACCTGTGTAAGAGCTATCTCGGCCATAGGTGTTACTTGTAAACATAAATGAAACAGGGGCACGGCATCCGTAATATACAATCCCTTACCCTTCTTAGATTTCGGATCCTCTGCTAATAAAACTCCATTAACAGAACAATGCGGATATTTGGCAGCATGTAACATAATTTTTGAATAAGCACGCACAGACACCTTCATGTCAGCCATGTTTAAACACAGGCATTGACGGACGTGCGAGATTCGTTCTTCAACATACGATTCGGAAGAAATAATTCAGTTTGCTTTCGACAGATAAAAGGGGAGAGATAAAGCATGTGGGAATAAATTTGAGCGACAAGAGGATTGAAAAGAGTGCTGCCGTGACAAAAAGGAGTCTACATCCATGGATTACAACCACGAACTCTTCCCAACACTTATGCGCTGACTATGCGCTTGAATATGAAACAAAAGTATACTTTCAAAGAGCAACACGGACTGAAATGAGAGCTTAATGGGTTGTGTAAAACCACCGAAAACCACCTTCACCCATACTGAAATGAAACGAGAACGGACAGCTCAACGGAAAGGAAGACTGAAATCACGGTGGAAGTAATGTGATCGAGTAACAAGGCATTTTCTCTACAAATCTCGTGACAAAAACCGCGACCGAATTGCGCTATAGTATTATTTAATTAGTCAAAACCACCAAGTTTCAAATGAATATTCGAAAGAAAAGAATACGCAAACATAAGTTTTTGTTGATAAAGAGCAGATCAAGAGAGTGCCATTCTCACTATCGGCTCCATGAAGTTTTTGGAACAATATTGGACTTAAAATGAAAGGTCTGACTTTGCTCAAGTTTGCTCAGGCAATTGTATACTTTGCTCACCTTTAGTTTTTTAATAGTTAATCAGTGAAAATATTTTGGACATTTCAACTACGGAATAATGAAAATATTTTTTTAGACCTCTCCGACTATTTTGACCTCCCTGACTTTGCTCACTCACTAATTTTCAGTGCAATTGCTTGTTTTTGCAATAAATTTGTTTAAAAAACAGAAACATTGTTTAATACGCATGCACGTCGGCATTTGTTACAAATCCGGCAAAGAATTAGCGTGTAATTTGAATTCTACCACGATACCAACATAAAATTATAAGCTCAAGTGCTCCGACGAAGGAATCAACTTTTCCACACACCTCTCCTAGGGGTGTTAGGTGTGAGGAGTAATTTTTGGCTATACAGCATTGAAAAGGTGTAGATACTGGGAAGAAATATACGCATAGTAATTTTCCTCTTATTTCGAACGAGAAGTATGCAAAATTGTATCAGGGAATACTAAATATCTGCATTATGTGGTGGAAAATGCGAGGGCAGTATTTGAAAATAGCAAAGAAACAGTAACCTTCCCCTTGCATTGAAGGTCTGGTGTGCATAATATCAACCGAATCAGAATAAAACTGTACATCTTTATACAAGACAATGTACAACTTTTATGTTCATATAGATTGTTATGACTCCAATTACCTTTTAGGCAGGTAGTTTAAAATGTAAATCGAATATAGTCTACAATCTCACCTGCAAGAAAGCTGATAAACATAATAAATAGCACATCAGAAACTACAAATTAAATAAATTTGACTGTTAACAATCTGCAGAAAAATAAATAAATAATAGTTTGCATAATAGGATCAATTTCTTACTGTTTTTATTAAGCAATTTTGCTATAAAATTTTTTTTTCTGAGAATTCAGATTACGCGCACATTCTCTGCCGGATTTGTAACAAATGCCGTCGTGCATGCGTAATAAACAATGCTTGTTTTTTTTAAATTTTATAGCAGAAACAAGCTATTGCACACAAAAGTGGTGGGAAAGCAAAGTCGGGGAGGTCAAAACACATCGATAAAAATAGTTTCATAATTCCGTGATCATATTAACTGGATTTACGCTTAGCCGAAATGTCGAAAACGAAGAAAGTGTTTTTATTGATTAACTGTTAAAAAACTAAGGATGAGTAAAGTATAAAATTGTCTGAACAAAATTGAGCAAAGTCAGACCTTTTGTGTAAGCCCAATATTGTTCGAATCGATTGAGAATAAAAAATCAATTTCGGCTAACTTACCGGGGCTATCAAGATCCATCGGTGAGACGGATGTTCCTCATGACACATAAAATTGCTGAAGGATTAAGAAGAGAACAAGAGGGTAAGACTATTGGGGCGAATATGTGGAACAGAGCGTAGGAAGGGAAGAGAGGGTTAGGATGGGAGACGGATGTTAGAGGTGTCCACCCCTCTAAGCCCTATGAAGCAACCTCCCCCCACAAAAAAAAAATACCCCTATACTTTGACTCTCTTCCAAATCATATTGCAAAAATTTGGAAATATTTTACAACTTTATCCCTATTATTTACACTAACTCCACATTAAAACCAGTTTGCAAAACCAGTGCACATGCCTTTAAGACTCTTATGTACATAGTACGCAAACTAACTGAACAAAGAAAAAAGCATCCATTTTCATGCATCCTATATTGATGTTGACAACGAAGTTTAATCTCCTGCGTATAAAGGGAAAGATTGATTGAAAATAGCAATTGTTTGGTACAATTTTTCTAGTAATTTGCGCAGAATACAAAATAAAACTAATTTTTTGTCTCTTACATGCGCGGTAAAAAATAGTTTGCACTAAGAAATATCCAGTAGGCGAATCATTTCGATCGCGAATGTTTGTGTGAGCGAAAGGTTATGTGTCAGAGAGCTATTGGGAACGAAGAAGTGATGTCAGTGAGGGTGGTAGCCAGCCACCTTCCGATATTTTACAGGCTATACGGTATTACGCACGTCTTATAAAAAAACATTCGATAACAGAGATACTAAAAGTGAATCTTTCCGTCAAAATCTTGGGATTATTTTCGTGGTTAGACTGTCTCTAGATCACGTTATATGAGAAAGTAAATATGCATGTTCATCACCTGTAACTATTTGACTGACAATGGATAAATTTAAATGAGGTTACAAAACATAATTAGATTTTAATTTACATTTCAGCAGCTAAAATTTAGTTAAGTGGAACACAGTTTGATTTTTTTATATTTCAAAGAACCATACTCAGATTCCATAAACACATATTCAGATTCATATGCACTAAGCTGAGATTTCCAGGTTTCATACATTTCATCGGATTATTTCACTGGATGAGCACTTCAGATACACGTCCACTTCTTAACTTGTAAGATATATAAAGCAAGAGAATGAGGCAATTAGCAGATTTGTGACTCGAATTTAAGAAACGTAGGCCATGAAAATCCTAAAGAAAAATGTAGTATAATTTATCACGAGTATAGGTGTGAGTGATTGCAAATATTCGTAAACAAAATTTGCAGTAAAGAGGCCAATATCAACGTACAATTCGAGGAACGCCATTTTTTCTTTCACCTCTCTTCTTACCTTAAGCCGCACGCAGTAACGCTTGAACAGCGATTGACGCTTTCTCAGAAGATCCACTACCGTTGCGCATCTCTTAAGATATTTTGATTATTACATTAACTGTAAATATTTTTGGCAAAGTTCTATCCACTTATCATGTCTAAGTGTTTATGACTCACAAGAAACGCAAAAACTATTGCCAACACAGTGAAAATTGGTTAATTCCTCATTAATCGGGTAAAGCACTATATCATAAACACGCAGGCTCCCGAACGGCGATACATGGGATAAAAGACGCGAGACAAAACTGTGCTCCGACCTTGATCACGCACAGTAAAGTAATACAATGAATCGTCAGTGCAACACTGTTTTCTAGATCAGTAATCTGTTGTGTAATCTTACCATTGCAAGATAGAGAGACAGGTATCTGTTGACACTTCTTCGTTTACGCGAGGCGATGAGTCTCCCGGTCTTTAGATAGACATGAGATGACCCCCCGACCCGAATCCCACGCTCGCGTCTGCTTATTCAGCGGTCTAGTCCTCTGCTTGGCATGACTTTTTACAATTTATTCATCAGTTTCGAAAATGAATTTTAATTATTTATCATGTTTATAAAGTTTTAAAATTAATACGGCGTTAAGGGCTCTAGTGACCTTGTAATTGACGAGCCCTAAAGCCCCACAAAAAATACGGCGTTATTATGATTTTTATTTTAATGTATGCTATTTTTAAAAGTATATTTATTATTGAACTATTAAATGTTCTAAACTTCCAAAGAAACTCAATATTTCTTACCCCCACCCCTCCCCAATTTTGTTTCAATGGCGCAGTTTGCATCACGACCTCGCTTGTGGGCACCCCTGTGTTACTCGATAATGGATAGGGCGCCGCTCAGGATTTAACCTCTTTTAGTGCCGCTCCCTCCATCCGCTTCGAAGGGTAAAGCAAAGTGGCGTTTGCATAATAAAATACAAACACACTGTGGCGTTGGCACGAGAAATTTGGATGTGTATTAGAGTATTGTGATTCTAAGATAAAGTAAGTTTTAATCAGGAGATGTGGGTCGTAGGATTCTGAAAACTAGTAAAGTACCATAAAATACTAAAATAAGGTTTGTATTGAACGTTGTCCAATGTATATAACCATTAACAATTGAGGATGTTTCACTTATAAATTCATGTATTTCTTCTTTACCTGAACAACCAGTTTATGTCCAGTTTTTTTACAATCACTCCAGAAACTCAGTTAAAATCTGAGGCGGCGGAATTCCTTGTGACAAACGCATCAATTTCCTTTCATGAGTTTATGATTTTATTCTCTGTCGACAAAATACGCAAGTCTGACAGTCTATCTTGACCCATAGAAATAAGCATTTTTAAATTTCAATTTCGAAAATTAACGTTCTACTGTAGCAATTAAATCACAGATGATTAAAAAGGTATCAGTACAGAGAAGACAACAATGAAACTACCGGAAAAAGTAAAATACTGAATCAGTGCTACTAGCTAACACCTTCGCAGAATCTTCGCAATCTGATCCTTCAGACAACACGCTGCGACAGTAACGTCATATAGTTCATCAGATACATCATGACATTTATTTCTGAATTTTACGCATTGTTTCGCAAGTTTCTAATCTGAAAACTGTTCTAAATCCTTTAGCTGAATGATCACAAACACTCATTCACGACAGAATGTCCAGTTTCATTCACGACAGAAAATCGCGTTCAATGGGGTCAAAATATTCGAACTAGCAAAGCAAACAAACCTGAAATAATTTTTTTTCATCAGACGTTGATGTTCGCAAAGTTCGTCGAAATTCTTTGGTCGATTTTTGACTCTTTCTCGCAAAATTCGACTTTTACTCCCCTTTTCTAACTCAACTGCATGAGATTTGGCTTCGTCAAAGTCACCTCGAAATGTTTAAGAAGACTTTGCCAGCTGCCTGAATCAAATCTCTCGAAAATAATTTTTTTGACCTTTTAAAGTTTTCATTCAACACAACAATAGCCTTTTTTAGCCTTTCAAAAAAATCAGGACTTAGAGCTGGGCCCCATGTAATTGTACCGTCCGGACTGGCGGTAGTTACGCCACTGAATAGGTCCTCTTCTTTTAAATGAGTGTTTGTTGTTAAAATAAGTAAGTAAAAATATTAGGCTGGTGATACACGGTTTGGACCATACGCCCTTTCGGGTTCTAGTGTAGAAAACTGATAACATCAATCGGTACTAAGAACGTCCGGGTCGGCGCGCTGAAATAGCACTCTACTGATCTCCACGACCCATACATGAGACCCGAACTGGCGTTCACCCGGTGAAATAGGGTGAGGGACTTTGCGTTAGGCTGGGGTTGTTATCCACCCGGGTTTCCCCGGATTTGTCTTCGTTTGAGGGGCGTCCGGAACGTCCGTACCGAACTTTCTTCTCCGTCCAGTTTTTCGAAAAAATCGTCGAAATCGTTCAAAATTCGAGCGCATTCCCGATTATTCACCGATCGCTAGTGTCTTTAATTTGTACTTAATTGTAATTGTACTATGGTTTTGTTACCCACACAGAAAATAAACTATTAAATTTTGTTAAAAAATAAATGTTTCTGTACATGCATCTCTATACTTATTATTCCATATAAATGAATGAATTAACATGCCACTTTCTTACATTATTGAAGTTATTTTATTACTATGTACAGATAAAATTATTTTCATTTATGAGAATCTCATGAGTTTAGGGGCGACCCGTGGCGCAGTGTGTAACGCGCTCGCCTTCTACCTCTGGGGACGCCGGTTCAAACCCGGTCCGATCCAAGTAGAATCCGAGGTGGTGGACGGAGCGGTGCTCGCGGCAGGTTTTCTCGGGGTTCTCCCGTTTCCCCTGCCTATCATTCCACCACAACATTCACTCATAATCATTCACACCCATTTCGTTTCACAATCACCGCTTCAGGGGAGGCGCGTCAGGAAGGGCATCCGGCGCCATGAATATTCCCCAGCTACAATTAACGAAGCATCATATCCATCCCCATTCGCCGACCCCACATGAACTGGGAATAATAGGGCTAGGCTAAACATGAGAATCTCATGAGTTTAAGTTCCAAAATCTTTCGATCTCCTAATCTGGGATTTGTGATTTTGTTGATGACAACCCCATGTTAGAAAGGGTGCAGCTTATTCAGGTTCTGTTCATCTTTGGTCTTGGACTTCTTCACTCAAGGATGTTCGAGGTATACTTTCCAAATGAAAAGAAAAATATTATTTCACATTTAAACAAAGTTCATGAGTCAAATATTTTTATGTAGCTTATGTAAAGAAAACATATTTCTACATATTCTTTAAGAAAACTCAATTTTTATAGAAGTGGAGGATCTTTATTGTTTATTCATTTGAAAATTTTTTTTTTATTCATATTCAACTTGTTGGTAAATATTTGACAAAGTAACAATTTTTTTTCAGTTATATTTGTACTGAAATTTATATGGTGATAAGTATAAACAGCTAACTAACAATATATATTAAAATATTCTAACACATATGATTTTTAGATATATATTCTGTGTATAAAAATAGATGAATATTATTGATAAAGCTACTAATTTAATTTAACAACTGTGTAGCATGATATTGGTCTCACCTCTCATTGATGAGGGAGTATTTGTATTTAATGTTATATTATAATATTAATATTAACCTAGGCTTGAAGAAGTAGAGCGACTCCAGCCAATGTCCACTTTGCTGGTTTTTGTTTAGATTTTAAATTGAAAGTCCAAACATATGTTTGCCCTCTTATGCGTGTTTTATACACAGGACATTCATATAAGTTACGCAAATCTTGCTTATCTTGAGTAATAGCCCGAATAAATATGACAGGCATTGTCGGGGAAAGTTCCTTTAGTCTGGCATCAACAATTCCTCCTGTTTTTGTATCCCACTGAGCTCCTTCCATAAATAAACCATGAATATTGGCTCCCTCTCGAGGTGTAGTTCTGGTGAAAAAAATTATCCATTTTATTTCAATCGTAAACAAATTAATAATACATATAAATCATTAGCTAATTGGATAAAATTAAGTTCTCTTTAATATTTTCTTCAAATTGCATTCTTATTCAATCACTATCTACCCTTCGAAAACTTACGTGAAATCATCTTTATACTTCTTTGTTACATCACAACAGAGACACATTCTATCCAGAGGCCAGTCATTTTTTCTGGCTGTTGATTGCATTATTGCAGTTAGGAAAGATTGAGGATTAAAAAATCCTGAAATCCAAACAGATGCCGGAAGCTGGAAAAAGAATCTTGTCACAAAATCAAATAAATCACAGCTGTGACCTTAAAGTCATGTTTAGAGCAGAATCATAAGCAGAGTTTAATATATTTGGATATTTTCTTACCACAAAGTCATTAGTCCAACAATCTAATTCTCGAAGACGCAGCAAAAAATCAGCAAACCAAGGTCCCAATGTTAATATAGAAGGATATGCCTTTACCATCCATGTTTGTGGAACTTTGTCAATAAACAGATCATCCATTAGAAGCTCCATATCTTTTGATATAGTCAGTTCACCCTGTTTGAAAAATTAATGAAAAATATTTTAGTTTTTTTTTATGAAAAGAGCTTGTCCAACACTAGTAAGGGAATATATATATATATATGTGTGTGTATATAAACAGATTTACCTTTAATCCAAGCTCTAATTCTTTTAAACTTTTCTTCATTTCCCTAGTAAGGAAATTCATTTGCTCACATTCTTGAAATGCTACCAGAATGTAAGGATTGCGATCTTCAACTCGCCCCATCATTTCAGAAATTTTAAATTCTTCAGGGATTTTGTCAGCAATGTCTTCTAATACTTGTTTAATCTAAAGAGAAAACTTCTCTAGTCTAAGTCAGAGACACAAAAATCAGCTCCACTCCTATACATTAATATTTTGAAAAAAAAAAGCATGAATATGTAACTAAAGTAACCAAGCATCCTTATAAGATAAGTTTCAGATAGATTTATCCACACATGCTCAAAAATGTTACCTTTTCCTCTTTTGTACTAACAGCACCGCTTCCTGCCCCTGCATCTCTTGGTTGCAATTCCAGCATTGTTTGAAATAACCTTTTCGACATTGTTGTGAGAACACCAATTTCTGCATTTGGATGCAGCCCATACAAGTAAGGTGACTCTGGAGGTAAGTGATCATCAATATATTTGTGGTAGCCAGGATAATCTAAATTTGGAGGGGCTAAGAAACCTGGGGCAAAAAGAAGATCTCCATCTATTAACTCAGGTTTCATGTACTCTTCCAAATATGTACGACAAAGCTGCCTATCCCAGTCATCTGTGATGTGACCTCCATACATTATTTCACCAAATAAATATCGTAAATCCTCCCAAGGAACTTTATTGTTGCTCTCCAAATAATTATAAAGTACATTAACACTGATAGTCAGATCACCTGTAAAATTAAATTTTTAAATTGAAAATTTATTAATATTGTACAATTCTTTTACTAATTCAAAATTACAAAATATTCTGTATAAATTATTATAAAAATTCCTACCAAAATTAAATGGATAATTCCGATTCCATCCTTGAGGGCCAAATTTCCTGCGTTCTGCTACTGCAGCATGAAAATAGCACAGAGTAAATAAAATGGCTTTAAATTCAGCTTCTTTTGAACAAATTTCAAGAACTTCTTGAGTAAAATTGTCGAGGGCTTTGTGGAGGTTTGCCTGCATACCAGTTGGAGGTTCATTGGTTATTTTAATTGATGATTCTAAAATACCTGGAGGAATTACATGGGATGACGAATCAGGGGCTGGTTCAGCACTCATAAATAGTCTGAATTTTCTGTGTCCTGCTTCATGACATTGTTCCATCTTTTCTTCCAAATTTGGTAACCAATTTTTGACCAGATGAATGTTCTGAAGAATGACCCAGTGTCCTCTACGAGCAGCTTTATTCAGGGCTTCCTCAGCCACTGGTTCTTGTCCTTGGCCAAGAGAAACATTATGAAAGTTTCCTTTATCAAGAGTGTATCCTAGACGTTTTCCCAGTTTTTCTACATCACTGAGTGGATCTACTCCTGGAGAAAGTATGAAAAATACAGGAGTACTTTTGTTCATTTCTTTGTATGATTGAACAAATTCTGTACTTCTGGATTCAGTGTACTTGCTTCCTAATTTTTCCTCCACAAAAAGGCGAACTGCATATGTCATTCTGTCTGGTCTTAAACATCGCAACATACACAGTCTTTCCAATAAAATTTTATTTTTCCATTCCTGAGGAAACTTTTCCTTTTCTGGACATTGTGAGTCAATAAAAATTTTCCACCTTTTAGCAGAAGTTTCAATATCATGATCTAAATTTCTAAAATCATCCAAAGTTGACAGCACTTTGATGGCTCCCCAACATAAGTTGGAAATAAATTCGACTGGGCTCACTGCATTGGGTGTGCATGGAAAACGCAATAAAAAGTCCAATTGAGCTGGTTCAATCTCTTCAGCATGGAGTAAAATTTGGATAGTCATTTGAGCCAAAAATATAAGTTTGTCTTTTTCAAACAAACCTCGACTTGTGTACATAAAGACTGAAAATGTAATGCTATCCAATAAGTTATCAACTCTTTCTGATACATGTTTTCCTGCACCAGCCTTTTCTATTGCTCTTTTAAATACCACACTAAAAGCTTTCAGGGAAAACTGATAGATAGGATTTATTTTATGTAAGTCATTTAAAATAAAGTACAGTAATGATCCTCGCGCTGCTGCAGAACGGTATTGTTCTCGAGCTACATCTAACTGCTCTCCTGTGCGTTTTGCTTCTTCTACTTTTATTTCAATCTCTGCTGCTGTTCTTTTTGTAGTTTCAAGATTTTCAACGAGAGCCACATCACTAAGAATGTCTTCTCCTGCAGATGCCAATCTATGTAATAAATCATCTTCAAGCTCTTTCAAAGTTATTTTGAAATCATTTTGCTGTTTTGTGAGCTCAGATTTGAGAGTTTCAAGATCAGGACGTTCTGCCTTCACTACTTCTGCCAGGAGTTGCTCTTCCAACCCATCACGAGTGACTGTGAAGTTAATTAAGGTAGTTTGAGCTTGCATCTCTGGTTTGTAGTGAGGATTAGCAAGCTTGGTATGGAGAATAAGTCGAAAGTTTGAATTAAAATCTATTTCTTTGTCTCCAATTTTAATCGCTTGACCCTTTCGGATAAAGTTTCGCCCTAAAAGTGGGTCAAGAACAGCATCAACAGATTCACCGATGTTCTCTATGAGAACTATGTATCCTTGTGAAAGACTAATTTCAATAATATCTAAATATGACTTATGACCAAGTTGAATAATTTTTAAATTTTCCCTGTACTTATTTTTTATCCATTTTAGACCTTGAAGTTGAGGATCAATCATCAGAGGCCAGCGCGAGGAATTTGACAAAATAGTTGCATTCTCTGCAGACATTCGATCACTGGGAAGGCCTTCATTGTTCCATTTGGCTATTTGGGCGTCATCTGTTAATAATGATAATGGATCCAAATTATCTGTTAACATTATACCTGGTTTTAAGTTACAAAGATAGGGCATCCAGTATTTTTCCACCAAATCAGCCCGATATTGACGAGTGAAACAACCAACATACGATATGAAAGCAGTTATCAATAATACATCTCCTGGAAGTTTTGAACTTGATGTTTTCAAATTTGCCAAACTTTCCCTCCATCTTATATTTTCAGAAGCCAAACCTAAAACTAGCCGATTTGCTAAATCAATAGTTGTTGCTGTTTTATCTGCTTCTCTCTGGCAAAATTCCTTCCTTGCAACAGCTTCTTCATACTCACTAGTGAGAACTCCAAGTTTATCTTCTAATGCTTTTATCTGATCTGTAACAACTTTCAATTTTTCTCTTGCTGCTGCCAACTCTGCATTAGCAGCTTTTAGAGCCATTCTTTTTGGTTTGACCATTTCATATACTTCATTATATTTTACAATATTAATAACCCAAGCACAAAGACCTGCTGCAGCAAACGATTTTGAACGAATGTGATCAGGATTAAATTCTGGGTCACTTAAATACTCTCTAGCTGCTTTTATTATTTCATTGTGAATATTATCTTTGTCGTAACACAAGAGGTTCTCCAGAAATGCATCTACTTTTACCATCATCATTTTGCATGCTTTCCAGCTTCTATCTTTAGGAATTTTACCTCTCTGAGAAAATAAGACCATCACAGCTCCCACAACATTGACAACAGCATCTGGTGGTGAACCAAATGATTTAAGTTCTGTTAAATTATTTTTATTTAGTGTATTTAATGCTTCTTGTGCAGCCACTAAAGCTGGCTCTGCTTTTGCAAGATCAGCTTCACAAATCTTTTGTTTGAGAGAAACGTCTTCCTCAATCACACGAACTTTGGCTTCCTCTGCATCAGCAATTGTTTTCTCCATTGATACTTTTTGTTGCTCAGCAGAAACTATCTTTATTAATTGATCTGCTTGTTCATTCTTTTCATTGACTTCTATTTCTTGAATTGCAAGTGTTTCTTTCAAACCATCCACTTGCTTCTCTGTACTAGATAATTTGAGTAAGCCATTTTCCAGTCTGATAATACGACCTTCTAATTCCCTTGTTTTTTGAGTTAATAATTTTGAATACAAACTAATTTGTTCTAGAAATGTTTTAGGAGTTGTATAATTGTAGCGACGTTCATTACGAAGATATAAGGCTGACATTTCATTTACAGATGTATGGACATAGGCCATGAAAAGAGAAACTGTCTTTCTTAAGTTGTCTGGTAGTACATCAATATCTTGAAGGAATTCATTTGAAACAGATTCTAATGCTTCTTGAGGCCAAGGATGGAACCAGTCAACAGAAGTACAATTGATAATAGCAGGAAATTTTCTTGCTCTAACTCTTAGAGTAGAACCAACAGGTGAAAAACAAAGTAAAACCTTCATATTGTGCCGCACCTTTTCAATAAAAAACTTCCAACAAATTTCTTTCGTGTCCTGCAAACCAGAACTCTTAACTTCATTTCTCATACCACTGACAATATTTTCAACTTCATCATCTGCAAACAAATCTGAAATTTCGCCTGATGACAACATGTCATTAATAAGAACTAAAAATCTTTCACTGGCTACTTGACCGTCAGTCATGAGAAACATTGTGCCAACATTCTTCAAACCAGCTCTGAGATAAAGAGATGATAAGTCATATTTCATGTCGTTTATTCCATATCCTTTCGAAAGTTGTATCTGAAATACTTCTAGAGAAGAAATAAAAGCAGCAAGTCTAGAGAGTGATTGCTTGCCACTTCCACCCACACCAACCAATAGAGCATTTCCTCTTGGTGCCTCAACTATGCGATTTATGCGACAAACATGACTCATTGCATCTTCAAACAGAACGAGATTCATTGCAGCAACTAGGTCATTATATTGTGCGATTGCATCTTTGAGTAAATTTTGCAATTGTTTCCAATCTCTGACAGGTAGATATTTACTTTCCCCTATGCCTTCAGCAAAGTGAGAAAATATGAGTGGTTTATGAAACACTTCATTTTCATTTATTTGCTCAAAGCCTTTTCGAACCATGTCATTTATAATTCTGTTGAAGGACTCAATATCACTATCATCCACTAGTTTGTCTCCATATACTCTGAGTGATTCATGCATCCAAAGACGAATAAATGCTGACTCGCTGACCAAACATTCTGGAGTGGTGAAGAGCATTGCCTGAAAATTGAAAGAATAATACCATTATATTTAAAGAGAATGACAACTCTTGTAATTTGTACATTGACTTATAAATAAATACCTGAAAAAGGTTTGATATATCACGAAGGTTGAACAGGTAGTGAAATTTTACTGCTGTTGGTAAAAATACTGTAGTCATTTTTTGGTGTAATTGTAAGGAAACAGAAACAACTTGTGATATACATTTCTTCACAGCTGAAGAAAATTTATAATTTGGACCACATATGTGTTGTTCTATAATTGTACTATAGATATGAAACATTGACTCAGCACTAGGATAGTTCAGTGCAAAAACACAAAAATGTCTTTGCAACCTTGGGCTTATTGTAAAACTGCCAGAAGTAGGATTCATACTGGCCACAAAGAGACAATTGTGTATGTCTTTTAGAGTAAGCTTTGATCGGTCATACCAGTGCCCATAATCCATGTACTGTCTAATTAGAGTATGAGGTTGAACAGTTCCATAATTATCAACTTCAGGCATGTTCATATCATCTATTACGTAAATCATACTTTTATTTCCTCTTGGAGCAAAGTTGCGACCTGCTTTTTTCTCCAGAGGCTTTTCCAAAATTTTTTGTAACATTTCTGAAGTAGTGTAGAAATTGAAAGGAACATTAGTTATTGCATAGTCCTCTGATAAGTTATTTAGTTTATCTGAAATAATAACAGATTTCCCAGAACCAGCAGCTCCGACAAGCATTACTGGCACCTTTTTATCTACCAGTAAATCGAGAAAAAAACGTAAGCGAGCAGTTTCTCCTGTATCAACAAGAGTGGTCTGAAATGGATATTTAAATATAATTACTTATGATGGAATTTGTTGTTTATGGGCTGTCATTTACCAGCAATGACTGACCAAACATACCTGAAGAGGAACATCATAGTCCAAATCAAATTCTCTTATTTTCTCATCCCATAGTGTAAATTCTTTGGTTTCAGTGTCGATGAAGTAGTTGAAAATTGATCCATCTGCTGGAAACTTCACAACTTTAAATTCATTGACCCACCACTTGGAGAATTCTGATCGGTAATCCATCATCTAACAAGGAAATAATTTTCTCAACAATTTTTTTCATTTTATTTAATTAACATACAGTGCTTGGATGATATAAGTTTTCTATTTTTACTGCAGGATCAATTATACTTTCTCATTTGAGTACTTTCTGCCAATATGCCCAAAAGCATTTTGCTTAAAGATTTCATTTTGAATTATCCAATAATGTTTTATGAAACATAATTGGGTGCTAGCAAGTACAAATTAACTTTCTGGTAATGTCATAAAAACAGTAAATAGAGGGTTTATAAACAAGATTTACCTCATTTTATTGACAAAAAGTGTATTCTCCCCTCATTATTTTTCCTCTTTATTAATAAATGAAATATGCATTTAGATATGTTGGTGATAAAATATTTTATATACAGGTACAAAATGAACCAAATACAATGATATTTAAACGATTGAGAACATTTGACATGAATATTGAAAAGATGGCAAGAAAGCAGAGATAATATATTGTTGCAACAAAAAGTTTGGTGATAGAAACAGGTCAAAATATCAGGAGATACTAAGAAACTTTAAAAGGTAATGTGCAACAAAATTGATTGTATTTCTCAGTGTTTTTAAATTTTCATTGTTATTTTTGTATCCCCTTAAATATTTTTCATTAAAACATATTTCTTTTTATTTGGTACATTGTATCTTTCTTGTATCAAAATTCTTGTATGAAAACCACAAAAACTATAGCCCTTAGCAAAGAATTTTGTATAGCCAAAGGGTCAGGGAGGGGGTTGTTCCCATTTATATACTCAAAGAAACTATATGAAAGTAAAAGAATAAAGTAGGCATGAATACAATTCAAATTTTCTGGATGTAAATTTTGACACTAAATTCACACTAACATTATTTTTTTATTTTTATTATCCCATTAAAAATAATGTTAAACTATGTGAGGTTAAAACCATTTGTTGGAATTAAAGATTCCTGAATAGTTTTCTTATATTGTTTCATGTTTTAAAAAATCTAAAGAATAAGTTCTCTTAAGTTCCATTCTTTCAGTATATGCACTTTAAGTTTTTTAGTGTTTGTACGACAAATTTTATTTAACTTGCAAAAAAGAATATTTAAGAATAAAACTTCTTGGCATCAAATGGAAAGGATTTATTTTTAAATTTTATTTTTTCTGATTTATGAATTAGACATGAATTACTCACCTGATCTTGAAATAGTGCCGATCCAAATGCCCAGACACATGCAAATACAAAATAAATTTCATACCATTCTTTAGGACTATCATTAGGAACATTTGTAGGGGTTAATAAGCAATCAAGTAAGTAGCATAACATTTGAACGTGAGATATTTCAGCTATTGGAGTTATTTTCTTCATTCTTGTTTTTAAAGCTTCAAGGCATGAAGGCACATATTTATCAAAGAGGACTATAAGATTTGATTTCTCTGACTGCTGTGTTCTTTTCTCTATCCAGCTAGTAACAAATCTGAAAGAATACAATTCAAAATAACAGCCAACTAGAATGGATTAACTGAAAGGTAACTGACAACAATCCTTCATGTTACTGCATCTCACATGACATACAAATCAAATTAGATAATACCATGGAAATTTAGGGCAACATGATAAATCTTGGTGAAACTTTTTAGGATGGAGAAATACTTGAATTGGCGTAAAAAATATACATTTTTTTTCATTTTCTGTTTTCTTTTCATTTATTATATTTTATTTAACACAATGCAATTCATCTCCAACATAAATTAAATTTTATTGGAGCTAAATTAAATTTACTCAAAACCATGTAAGAAGCATCTTTATGTGAGTGAAATATAAATTTCTTTTAAGACTTTCATAACTTCCAAACTATTTGTTATTTTTATTCATACTGAAAGCCCTTGTATATATTTTATCAAAGAGATATTGTCTTTCAATTATAACAAGCCTATAGCCAAAATAATATTCTTAGTAATGTTGAATTTTATTTTTGCAGTGAATGTTTAAAATGTGAAATGTGTCAGGCATATCAAAATAATTCATTATTTTAAAATCTATTACAATGATTGTTATGCCACTAAAGATCCAACACATCATAAAATTGCATAGAATCAGTATTTAAAAAATCTTATTTTCTAAATCTGTATTTGGCATTTCGTTATGCTAATAATAGATTCTAGAAATATGAAATAGAAACACAATTAAACAGAAATTTAAAATATCCTTACGGATTCCAACCAAGATCTTGTGGATTAATATACAAAATTCCAGCTCTTGATACTGTGGCAGGAGTAGCAGTTCTAAGATGAGAGATTTCAAATATCAGGCGCATAACGGGTGTCAATGATATCCGTTCATTGCTGGCTAGCGTCAAAACCTTATTATCATCCATAACAGAGTTCAGGGATTCAATCCACATGGGGTCAATATCACCATCTAACAGAATCCACTTTGGACCTGAGCCAGTCATGTTGGCTTGATCCCTCATCAACATTGACAAAAGTCCTGTTGTAAAAATATGAGGATATAATTAATTTAAAATGATAAAAATTAATTTTTATCATTTAAATTATATTAAAAATAATCACAGTCTCAATAGTATAAAATGATTAAAATTATAAGTTCTTTACCATCTTTCCATTCTCTAGTGGCAGGATTTATTATTCCAAATAGCTCATCATTTGTAACAGCTTTTGGATTTAGATCATTAAAAACTGGTTTAAGTCTTTGGGTTTGGTATGTTTTAAATAATGTTCTCCATACCATTGTTTTACCAGTCCCTGCATTACCTACTATAAAAACTGAATGTCTTACTTCCAACAGTTCCTCTAGTTGAACTATCTGTGGAAAAACAAAAATACTTGTGAATACTCAATTTCATTCAGTGAGGTAAAATAAAAGTTTTTATTTATAAATACCTTAAGAATAAAATTATCTTCTGGTTGCAATTTCAACTCCACTGCTGATTGTTTTACCAATTTCTCAAACTCTAAGTCTCGTTTTCGTGGAACATCTAATGCTGGGAAAAGATCTCCAATTAATCCCATAAAAATTGGAACATCATCAGTCACTATTTTGGGAATATTAAAATCACGAAGAGCTCGCATCAACACTTGATCTTCTGGTCTCTCTCTGTCTCCTCTCTGAGAAATGTAGAAAATATGATGTACTATCTCAATAGAATATTGTTGAATTTACATCATGCATGTAATTAAACATGCTCTCACACATTTTGGTGGCCATGCACATTCATTTTTGTTGGAACTGGCCTGTACTCGTCAATAAAAATACTTTTTATTCTCTCTCAAAAATGAAGAATTTGACCATTGTAAAAACGTCTAAACATGCTATCTAAATCGCTCGATGACTTCTCAAATCATGCTCAAGATGCTCAAGATTCTCAAGATTGTGCGTGAACATGGTGAGGTAGTGCTTATCTTATTTGAAATGTTCATTTAAAGGACTGTTCAAACAACTTTTGCAAGCTAACAAATATACAATGACAGCTTCTCCTGTGATGTGATTTGTTTCCCTACACATGTTCAGTGGATGACAGAAAATTTTAGTGATTCATGAAGTCTTCGAGTAGCACACTCCACGCAATATATCTATCAGTGTCTTCAATCTATCACATTGACCATTCAATACAAGCAATTGTAGAAGGTGGTTATCAGTTAGGGAATAAAAATTATGAATTTGTCTAACAATGTTTGTGAAGAATCTCCTTGGAATTAGAAGCAAATGTGATTGTTTATGAAGGCTCTCACAGCAGAATCATGAGAATCAGGGCTACTAAGGTAATGCAGAATCAAATAACTGAAAACTAACATTTTGACTATTCCTCAGAGATTTTTTTCATGACAATCTTCAAAGAATGAAGTATCTAGAAAAATTATCAAAATGTTTGTTTTATAGAATTTGGCAGAGCAATACCTGGACAGACTAGATTCTCATCAGGAAACTTGTATGAAACTTGAAAAGTTGATTAGATAAGAATGTTTTTAATTAATTGTGTACTTGTTTTATCAAAATGAAATGCTTTCTTTACAAAATAAAATAAAGAATATTTTTTGTTTTTTAATTGTAGGATACATTCCACAGATATGCAATTTTGTTAGTAGTTTGTACAATAATTTAGAGTTGGTAACAATATTTCATGATCTAAGAATGTATCGCTCCATAAAATGGTATTTATGGAGCGATACATTCTTAGATCATGAAATACATCTTTTATTTTCTTTAACAAGAGCCATAAGTCACACACGATATCCACATTGAAAGAAGAAGGTACAACAAAACATTGTCCCTTCAAAACTAATCTAAAACACATAAATCTCAGAAAACTAGAACAAACAGTGAGTATCAAGTCATTCTTCTACACTTTGGATAGAGAAAAGAATTTTCCCAGATACATGTGACAGTAATACCAGCAAAAACGTACTGCATGATTGCTCGTAGCCTTGCTCTCCAGGTCCATGAAAACAAGTGTCCAGCAGTGAAACAGGTGTAGAAAATAAGCTATCTCTGTTCTTACATTTTATCAGAATCCAAGAAAGTGTGGAACATGTTCCTGAATATTAACATTTTAATAATGCTTTTTATGTTTAGATTTATTTTAAAAATTGTTTAAATATCTATTTTATAGTATTTTTTAAATACCTTTAATGCTCCTGCAACCACCAATACAGACTTGATAGCACGTAGGCCCCAGTCATAATGATCCTGCTTCGAGAGCAGCTCCCTACATAGCTGATAAAGGGTAATAAATTTTCTTGCTAAGAGTCGAGCATCTTGAAAGCCCTCAGCCACTAACATAATTTCACAAATAAGCTCAAAATCAGGAACAACCATAGCACAAGGTCTATAAGAATAAATAATTATTGAGTAATACATGAAATTATTTTGGAAACACAACAGATAGTTTTTATAAATTTTTACCTGAACAATGTTTTTAGATTTTCTGGTAATTCTGTTCTTCCAGCATAGCCTGGGTTCATTGTGATAAACATTCCAACAGTTGGAACTAGGTGAATTTCCTCCCCCATAAAGTTAAATAACGTTTTCTTGTTTTTTATAGAGTCAAGAACTGATTTCACTTGCACTGATACAACAGACAATACTTCCACTGATATACGATTAAATTCATCAAAACAACCCCATGCACCTGTTTGAGCTAAACCTTTGTAGATATTACCACAAGACTGCAAAATGTATAGTTAATGTATTGTATATTTAATGAAAGATTTATACCATTTCAGTGTTTATATTGATTTTATAAAAATCTACCTTATAATCCATTTGCTCTGAACAGTTAAATACATATACCATCACACCCATGGCTCGTCCAAGATCTTTTGTGGTTTCAGTCTTTCCAGTACCAGCAGGACCAGCTGGAGCTCCTCCCATTACAAGATGTAATGACTATAAAATAATTTTAGTTCTAGTCATTTATAATTCAGTAATAATGAGAAGAATTAAAAATGCTTACTTGAGTGAGTGTAATGTAACAACGATCGGTAAGGGGAGTTATAACTAATCGAGGAGTGCAACCCAAGTATTCATAAGAATATCTAAACTGTGCATCACAAATGTTACAGAAACAATCCTTCACTCCTTCATCCCATCTAAAAACATGGAAATAGTTATAAATATCTGATGTCAACTCTACAAGTAATATTTGAAAAGAAAGAAGTAATTCACTTACATTAGATAATTGGTATTTTATTTCAGTTGGTATTTTATTTCAGTCGGTAAATAATTATTAAAATAAAAATTCATATCTTAAGTTTTTTCATCAATAAATTTAGTTTTGCATTATATCTAATCAGTTTTACCTGTGTCTGAGTTGTGATTGCCACTGAAAAGCTTGAGAGGAATCGACTTTCATTTGTATCATTTTTGCAACAACATCTCGTGAATGAACATCAATGGTACAAATGGTCATAATTTTTTGGCGTGTACCATCAGTCATCTCACCACATAACAATGTAATAAGAACATTTAGTTGTGCTATCTGTTGGAACCATTGTTATGAAAATTTGCATTCCAATTAACAATAAACTTTGGAGCAATTATAATCTATAACATTAAGATTCCATAGCACATAATAATATGTATTTTCCAACATACAATATTGAGAGAAAGTGAAATATTAGGTAATGAATCCAAAAAAGAATTATGTAAAGAATTAATAGATTGAGAAGAACTAAATAGCAGGAGAACTAATAGCTGGAGAACTAAATAATTTCTCAATATTGATCTATCAGACTATGGCTACTGAAGGGAAATGTTATTGTATATTACTATTAAAGTTTATTTGTATTACTTGTCATGACTTATATAATTGGTCATTCTTGTGTAATTCAATATATATTTTATTTCTTAACCTGTTTCTTTTGGTAATCTTTCATTGCATGTTCATAGCCTTCTTCTAACCTAGAGAAAGCAATATTCACTTCTGTTGCCCACCAAACTTGAGTTCCCACCAAGGCAACTTGAGCAGGATAATCAAATATCCATTGTTCTCTTGCCTTCTCTTCATACATTACTATACAGTCATCAAAATAGTGCCTAATTGTTTTTCGCATATTATCAGTAAGAAGATTTAACCATTGTTCCACCTAAAACGAAATTGTTGTAAATAATAGAAAGGCTGAATATTTAAAATAATGTAAATTTTGGAATCCAAACCTTTCCTGAGCAGTCACAAGGTTCATTAAATGGAACATATTCTCCATCTTTGGCATACATACCAACAGCAAGCATACTGCCATACTTGAGTTTTGCCATTGAATCATACAGTTTGGATAGGTGTCTGAAAACCCACAATATAAGTAATTCAGATGATGCATGATTCATAGGGACATTTCATGGGATATAGTGCTGAATAACTTCTTCTCAGGAACCATTGTATATTTAATATAGTGATTTAAAAAATAAAATTCAATTTCTTTATGGAAATTTTTAGAAAATTGCTTACCGAGCAACAAGTTCAGGTTGATTTCCATTTGATAAAATATCCAACAAATCAACATGAGATACAAAGTAAAAACGAGGGAAGACTTTTCTTTTTGTTTCCAAATAATCTGCAAGAGCTTTTTCACATCTCACTAATTTCTGCTGCATCTCCTCCAGTTTATCACACAAGGAAGATTTGCTTGTTGCTTTGAGTACATTTGGGGTTTTCACCATGTCTTCAAGGAGACCCTGTAATGACCTGACTACAAACAATTTCTTCCTTGTTCCTACTTGTGGAGGAAGTCTAAATAACATTGATCAGGTCCCTGAATACAGGAACATAACTGCAGAGAGAGCAGTAAGAATCAGGTTCACCCATCACTTTTTGACCATTTCCACTATTTTTGTCATTTTTACCATGCTGATGGTACTACTAAATATTTGAATCTTTACTGTAATTGAGTCGATATTTTTGGATTGTTTTATGTGAAGATCAATGACTGAAGAGGGCAGGATCAGGACACTTACAAATAGAGTTAAAAAACCAACTTATTATTATCACATGGTTAGGAGATGGTTACTTAATAAAACAAAATTTTTTTGTGAAATTTCGGTTTTAAATAAAGGAGGTCGTATATTTTTTATATTCCTAGAACATTATTAAGTTATAGCCCAAAAACTCATTCTAAATTAAAAATACATAAATGATAAAGAAATTTATGACTCAAAACAATATTTTGATCAAATTTGCCAAAATTACTTGTAAGAGAGAGATGATCATTCTATGTAAAATACTTGGGACTTACAGAAGAGGCACTTCTATAAAATATTAATGAAGCAATGTTAGCCACTCACTCCACTTTATTGTGAGGATGTGTTTAGAGAGCTTTTGCTCCAATCATCAACATTTAATTGTAAGAAATGATCATGTTATGACTGTTGTCTTACTCTGAACTTACTCTGAAGTCTTTGTCAATTTCATCAAATGCTCCAGATTCTTCTGGTAATTGATTTCTGATATCTTCAGAACCAATAAATATTGATTCTAAATGAGTCCATGTTCTCTGAACTTCAAACCATATTGATATAATTTGATCTGCGTTAGACAGAGTTTGTTGCCAATATGACACATCTTGGAGAAAAAAGGATATGTACTTTGAACTCATTAGGTTTTGTAAAGTCACCTGAAAGGTAGAATTAGATTGTAAATAATTTTTATACATTAAAATTTTTATTAAGAAAATATATAATACGTACTTGATTTTCTTCCAATGTTTCAATCAGCTCTTCTTGAGGGACAAGGATCATTACACCTGTTCTTTCATGTTTCTCATATTCAAAATTCATTGTAGACCATGTAGCATTTAATTCTCTCAAAATTTTCTCCATAGAAGTTTCCTTTACTGCTTTGTCAACAATATTTTTTACTTCCTCTTCATAATTATGTAGATTGAGTACAAGAAGATCTGCTAAAATGGTGCTATCACTCATCACAAATTCAACCTGTTTAGAGTGCATAAAATTTACTTTTAGATTAAATGAACATGGAAATTTTGTAGAAATTATTAATGTATTTTCAAAATAAATGAGTGGTTAATTTTCTAAAATATACAGACTTTGTTTATACTTGCCATTACAGAAATCTAAAATGTTCCATTTCAAATAAAAGAATAGCATGGTATTCTCTGTATAGATACAATGGGTAAACAAATGAAAAAAAGTCTCTTTTGCATCAAGCTTTTTACAAAAGCTTCAATTCAAGATGCAAAAACAAGCAGATTTACTAGGAAGGTCAGTTGGGAGTGTATATATACTTACAGTGTAATGGGGGAATCGTTGTTGACTCTTGCAGCATGAAACAAAATCAAATACATACAAATATTTGAACAAAACAAGTGGATGGTGATAAATTATGAAGTACTTGATGTGGAATAAGTATAAAAATTGTCATGTCATGTATGGTTTTTCTTGTAGTAATTCTTGATAATTAAATGACATTCACTACAGAAAACTCACATTCAGAAAAATAATGAAATAAAAATGAACAAATATCCATCTCTTACAATATTTATACAAACAGCAGATACATAATAACTTGGCAGAATAAAAGTATTGAATTGTGCACCATAGCAGACAATACAGTATGCATTTGAAATGAAAATTCAGAGAGATTTTATGTGTTCAAATCAATAAGGTACTCTCATTGATGGATGTCAACATGCCTTTCTGCATTTCCTTCATCCAATATCATATGAGAAGGTTTTATTTTATGATTATTTTTCTATGGTTTCTTGACCATTGTCCCATGTCTTATTCTGTTTCACCACTTATTTGCTTCTAAGAGAGTATTTTTTATACTAATGAATTGAACTGGTT
Source organism: Laupala kohalensis (assembly GCA_002313205.1). Lineage (NCBI taxonomy): Eukaryota > Metazoa > Arthropoda > Insecta > Orthoptera > Trigonidiidae > Laupala > Laupala kohalensis. The sequence goes on from NNCF01126469.1 coordinate 352,636, forward strand.
CAGACCGGAAAGCATCGAATTTATAACCTGGGTATAGTAAAAGCTCTCCAATCCAGTATGCTCAGGATCTGAGACGTGCTGGATTAGATATTTTTCCAGATTATAAACTTTTTCATCAAGAACAAATGAAAATAATATATTATTAGTGTAAATGACAAAAACCTGGAAAAGTTTCTTCCTCTTTGCACTCATTAAAAATGAAATATCCCAAATCCATTTCTAGATATTTAAATTAGCAAAGTTAACATACCTAAACCAAGATAACAACTCCATTACTTTGTGAAATATACCAGAAACAGTAAAAAATTGAAAACCTATATTTCACCCTTTAAAAATCAGAATTTTGAATAATTTTTTCTTAGTGAGTCTTACAACACCAAAGCATTATCTGGTCAAAATTGCAAGGTTCTATCTCTAAAAGATTTTGCTCATCGTTGATGAATGAGTGAGTCATTCAGGAGAATGCTACTTGCAGAGAATTATTTATCTTATATATTTATGACACATTAAAAACAAAAATCACGATGATATAGACCAATTATTTAAAAATTGCTGTAAATCTGTACTACGTAAATCAAAATCTAACATCCATTTCTCATCTCTATAATTATCATACAATGGAAGTAACCATCACAAATTACAACAAACATCAAGGATGTTTAAAATTACTTAGAAACAGCTATTTATAAACTGCAGAAGTCACTACAGAAGATACTGGAGTATATAATGCCAGACAAGATACTCTACTATACCCTGGTTTATTATACTCATTCAACTATTGCGGATGAAACAATGGTAGGCCAATATTCCAGTAAAAATAGCAAAACAGGAGAAGACAAAGGATTTTTAGTAATAAATGTTTCAAAATAACTCTCCCATAAAAAAATAGCATTAAAGAGCAACAAATTGAGAGTTTTGCAAGTGCTCAGATTTTGGATGAGGAATGAATGGGACTTGATACATTTTACATAAAATTAGTGGTTTCTGAATTTCTTATAAAAAATACTTTCAACATTATAAAATTACTATAAAAATGGACACAGTATTTCTCTGTACTAAAAATAGTCACAACAATCCACAATAATAAAAATAGTTACAACATTTATAGAATGCTTATTGGGTCCGCTTATTGTAATAACTGATACTACTTTTCAAACAAGTCAGTTAGCTTAGAGATTTAGTATAATGGTAAAAGGAAATTTGATTATTTAATATGAATCAAATAATTCTCAATAATTCCTTTATAACAAAATAGGAATCAAAGAGAAACAAATTCAGAGCTCTCCAGTGACTTCACAAGTAATTGCCCAAATGTTCAAAGAAACAATGTGATTTGCTAGGTTTTGATTTACATGAACAGTTTACAATTCTCTTGGTGTTAAAAAGTTTCCAAATTCTTCTTTCGTCAAATACTCCTCTGTCTGTTTTTTGTGGATTCTGCTAGCTGTGTGTTTGCTATCTGAGCACTGGTTCGTTGATTCATTACGCCGTTGAGGTTGTATCTTTAGAATATGTGTATAAATTCAATGATTACATGGTGTTTAAGGTGTTCACCATGGTGTCGTGTTCACCGTGGTCCATCCCATTATGTTCACCATGGTTCATCCCATGGTGTCGTATTCACCACCGGTGCGCAATCCCCCGAAGCCCTTTGATGCAGACCCCCAAAAATTTGAGAGAATGCCTAAAAAAAAAATTATTCCCCCTATGCTTCGATCTCTTCCTAATAATATTCCCAAAATTTAGAAATATTTTACAACTTTATCCCTAGTATATGACTCTAAATCCATGTTAAAACCTGTTTGCAAAACCAGTGCACATGCTTTCTTATACACTTTTAAGACTCTTATCTATATAGTATGCAAACTAACTTTACATAGAAAAAAAAACCGTTTTCATGCAACCTATATTGATGTTGACAACAGCAGTTTAATCTTTTATGTATAAAATAAAGGAAAGTGATTGCTTGAAAATGGCAATTGTTTGGTACAATTTTTCTAGAAATTTTGCGCAGAGTAAAAATAAAACTAATTTTTTGTCTTTTGCGTGCACGGTAAAAAATAGTTAGCACTACGAAATATTCAGTAGTCGAATCACTGCGATCGCGAAGGGTAAGAATGTTTGTGTGAGCGAAAGGTTACGTGTCAGAGAGCAATTGGGAATGAAGAAGGGGAGTCGGTGAGGGAGGTAGCCAGCCGCCTTCCGATATTTTACAGGCTATACGGTATTACGCACGTCTGAATAAAAAAATCATTCGGTATCAGAGACACTAAAAGCGAATCTTTCCGTCAAAATCTCGCGATTTTTCCTCAATTAGACTGTCTCTAGATCACGTATAAGAAAGTAAAATGGAAAAGGAATGTTCATCATAAGAGAAAGTAAAAGGGAATGTTCATCACCTGTAACCATTTGACTGACAATAGATAAATTTAAATGAGATTGCCTAGAGTGTTGTACTAGAGTCTCTAGCCTAGATACTAATGGTGCTTATTGTCCAATAATTTTCTAGTTTTTATCAAAGTAGTACAAAATTACCATACAAAAAGATTTAATTAGATCAATTAATTGAAGTATTGGTGAATATGATAGATTTTTTTTTCGATTCTGATCTCGATTTCAGACTCGTTTCCGATTCCTTAAAGCTATATTATTTTAGAATAATGGTCAATAATGAATTGTCAAATGTGACGAGTGAATAAACTTTTGGTCACCGCTTGGTTACGAATTGGTAGAAGAAAGCCATGACGAACAAACGGATGAAAGTTATTTATGTCTAGCATTGCGTAACAACAATTAATATTCATTCGATGAAAGAAGGTTTTTAAGGATGTATTTGGCTCCTTTGTGACGACTAATAGTCACATATAGTCTACAATACGTCACATAGTCTACAGTCCGATTAGAAAGATATGATGTACTGAAAAATCGATCATAGAATCTTCTTTACTTACTATTTTTTCTATAATTTGCTATTTTTCTAGAAAGAGCGTTTTCTTAGCAAGAACCATCCATCCATACTAATATATAAATGCGTAACATGAAAGTGTATCTGTCTGTTTGCTACTTAATCACGACTAAACCACAGAACCGATCGTTATGAAATTTGGCAAGGAGATAGTTTAGATGTCCAGGATAAATATAGGCTAATTTTTATTTTTTTAATGTGCGATAAGAAAGATAGAAATGGTTTTTGACGATAAATGTCGATAAAATCGAAAAGAAGAGAGTTATAAGTACTTACGCTGCCTGGGTAGAGATAAGTGACAACTATTAATGGCCTCAAAGAGTTCTAAAAAAAACAACGTCCGCGCCATCATATGTCTGGGCCAAACTTTAGCAGTTGGTCCAACAAGGGTTCGATAAAATAATTAATGTCATAATACTACAAATATTATTGCGGTTCCGAAAATATAAGCCGTATTCTTCGCTCTTCATATTTACGGTAGTTATAAAGAAATATTGTTCCGCACTATTTTCTTCTCTCCGCCACCGTTTATGTTAGTATGTTAGGGTATGTTAATTATAACAATTATAAACAATTGTTCGGTCACAGTCGGCGATGTTAGGTTTGTTAGAACCGGCGATTTAGTTTTAATAAAATATGTTTTATGTGTGTCTCCAAAAAATAACCTAAATTATCGACAAAATGTTTTTAAAATAGAATTGTTAAAATACTCCAATTTAAGAGAGTAATTTAAGAAGAAAAAAAAAGAATCATCATAAAATTTAATGGAGTATCTGTTTTGTTCATTTAACAAAGGTAAAAAACGTATGTAAATCGTAAAATTTCGACAGATAATTTAGATTTTACAAGATATAATGAAATGGTGCAACCGCGTCATGTCTCTGAAGCGAAAATTCGATCGGCGCGGCTCCCGCGAGATGGTGTAGTGTAAACATTCAAGTTTTGTATTAAATTTGTATTATTATAAATATGAAAAACTAGGATCCTGTATATGATTTGCAAACCCATTAAGTAAAAGTATTTTCATCTTAAAATCTAGATAACATTTATTTTTCTGAGTAAAAGAAGATGTGTCTAAGAAATTTCACGGGAAAAAACACAGAGTAATCAGCTAGTTCCTATATACATTTAAATTATCTAAATCTTTGATGTCCTACATCTCTACATCGACTGGTCTTTTCGATCGTGAGTTTCACAGAACTTTAGGTTTTTAACCCATTGTTTTCATTTATATCCTATCGAACCTTTGTTCACAGTCCCCAAGCCTCCCTCCCCCCATAAATAAATCCTGGGTGCGCCCCTGATTACAATACATTAATTTACATTTCATTTCAGCAGCTAAAATTTAGTTAAGTAGAACACAGTTTGATTTTTTTATATTTCAAAGAACCATACTCAGATTCCATAAACACATATTCAGATACATATGCACTAAGCTGAGATTTCCAGGTTTCATACATTTCATCGGATTATTTCACTGGATGAGCACTTCAGATACACGTCCACTTCTTAACTTGTAAGATATATAAAGCAAGAGAATGAGGCAATTAGCAGATTTGTGACTCGAATTTAAGAAACGTAGGCCATGAAAATCCTAAAGAAAAATGTAGTATAATTTATCACGAGTATAGGTGTGAGTGATTGCAAATATTCGTAAACAAAATTTGCAGTAAAGAGGCCAATATCAACGTACAATTCGAGGAACGCCAGTTTTTCTTTCACATCTCTTCTTACCTTAAGCCGCACGCAGTAACGCTTGAACAGCGATTGACGCTTTCTCAGAAGATCCACTACCGTTGCGCATCTCTTAAGATATTTTGATTATTACATTAACTGTAAATATTTTTGGCAAAGTTCTATCCACTTATCATGTCTAAGTGTTTATGACTCACAAGAAACGCAAAAACTATTGCCAACACAGTGAAAATTGGTTAATTCCTCATTAATCGGGTAAAGCACTATATCATAAACACGCAGGCTCCCGAACGGCGATACATGGGATAAAAGACGCGAGACAAAACTGTGCTCCGACCTTGATCACGCACAGTAAAGTAATACAATGAATCGTCAGTGCAACACTGTTTTCTAGATCAGTAATCTGTTGTGTAATCTTACCATTGCAAGATAGAGAGACAGGTATCTGTTGACACTTCTTCGTTTACGCGAGGCGATGAGTCTCCCGGTCTTTAGATAGACATGAGATGACCCCCCGACCCGAATCCCACGCTCGCGTCTGCTTATTCAGCGGTCTAGTCCTCTGTCTGGCATGACTTTTTACGATTTATTAATCAGTTTCCTGTCCACCAAATTTCGAGTATTTTTGATTTTGTCACATTTGAAACTTTTTATGTCACATTTAACGAATTTATATAGTTAATTTATGACCTTTGACATACGAACAACGTGTAGCAACTAACCAATAAACAAATTTGAAGTATACAACAATAATTTTAAGGTTATCATTTATGGTGAGTCTGTGCGTTAATTCATTATTTGAAGTCTGGGCCATTACGTATACATTTTCTATAGTGAAAAATTATAAAATTATAAAGTTTTCAACTATAGTAAGACGACGAAATGTATATTTCGGAGCGCATTTCAAGTAGCAGCAGAGTGAGTTTAGAGTGTGCCCCCATTCTAACGATGCTATGGCCCTATTCTAAGTTTGGACAGACAGAACGGAGCAGCGTTTAGGTAAACGATGTTTAGAGCAGCGCACAATGCGGCAATGTTGTAAAATGTTTGGATCAAGGAGGCCTAGCCCAAAGATTAAGGAATATTCTCAGGAGATGTAAGTTCTTTCTTTACAAATAGTTCTTTGGATTGCACCATTTATATTTTGATCAAATGGAATGCAACGAGCAGCAATTCCAAATTCATGTAATTATTTAACCATTTTGTGGTGGTTATTTGACATATGACCCCAAATTTTATGAGAGATTTAATAGTGATAAGCACAGTTGCTCTACTTACAGCTGATATTACGATAAATGAGTTACTGGATGAGGTAAAATAAAATAAAGTTTTACATGCAGAAGAATTATAGGACTTGTAATGTGGATGTAAATATAATATAACAACGTTAGATGAATAAAAGGTATATTTGTAATTACATCGAGTTTGATAATAGTCAATTTTATAGAGTTAATTGGATTGTGCGTTCATTGAAAGATTTACAAGTCCAGCTGACATGTTAAGGCCTTATCCTACGTGGGCGACAAACGCGAGCGACAACTTCAAGCGACAAGATCCAAACACCCTTGTAGTTACGAGACTGTCCTACGTGAGCGACAGCGACACTGTAGTGCTACAAGCGCGACATTCGACGACGCTTGAACGTCAAACATGCTTGAGTTTGGTCGCGCGTCAGACACTACATTTCACACATTTCACACATGGAGACTATAGTCTCCTTGATTTCACACAACCTACTTGATCATACTAGATATTACCGTTTGTAAACAATAAAATGTAGTAGTACCGAGTAGGTCTTGAGATTTCGTTGTGATCTTACCTGAGGCTACTGTGTTTTATAGGTTAGCTCATGTAGTATCGAAGTGATTACGGTTTTGTGCAAGTTCAAAACATAACAAACCCAATTTTTTTTGGGTTGCAATTAAGTTCCTTTTTAGTAATATAATCGTTAATGCCATTTTCAAGGAAATAAAAAGTACAAATCAACACACTGGTATATTCAAACACTTTTTGGAACGCAAAAACAGTTGCGAGTACAAATGTTAAAATTCAATGTATTTAAGATGTTATTGTCTGATAAATTTATTGTGTGTTTTCATGGTATCTTTGCCTTAGAACCAAGCATTTCGCTATAAATTCTTCTTGTCACTTATATTCACGCTTTGTTTGCGGTGTGGCGCTATCTTGCTTGCCATCTTGCGTCGACCAATCGCGTGCGCGCCCACGCAGGACACTCAATCCTGGCGACGCGACGCTACACTTCTGTCGCTTGAAGTTGTCGCTCGCGTTTGTTGCCCACGCAGAACACGGCCTAATTAGGAATATCGTAAAAATATGAATTTAAGTACTAAAATATCCTCTGCCTCATTAAAAAGTATCCCTAAGGAAGATAAATGCAAATTTTGGCGAGTACACAATAAACAATAGTATTAAACAGCGAAAGTTCGTACAGAATTTTTTTTAATTTTATGAATCGAACTGTTATTTCATCATCACTATCATTATTTTAAAAGCTAATTCGTAAGTTCGATGTCTTGGTCTATTCACTTTCAATCCTCAATCATTTACACCCAGAACTAAGATCATGGTCGAAGCGAACACAATCTACCCGAACTCTCAAAACGGCGTTTACGGCGGCAAACGATCGAAAGATGGTCGGTTGGCTTTCAAGCGACGTTTTGGCGTAAATGGCATTTACGCTGAGTGGTGGAATGCAAAACAGCGTCAAACGCATTTTCAAACGGCGTTTGAGTCTGAACGCCGTTTACGTAGCTGATACCCGGCCTTACTATGCTGTACCCCATTCTAACTCTATATGCATGGCTCACAGATATGTGTGGCCGATGAATCCCTATCACCGAGAGCCGCCATGTTTCCGTCAAAGTGGCACGTTATTCAAATATATTAATGAAATTTTCTTTTTCTTTTTTAAAGAAAACATAATGAATTAGTTTTCATTTTGATAATTCCTTCATGTTTTACTGTTACTCTATACAGTGCCGATATGGAATTAGTAGTATGTAACAGAACACAAAATGATTAAGATGTATTAATAAATAACTGGCGTAAGTATAGTATTTTGTTCCAAATCTTCGACTCCCAATCATTGATCCGTATGGATCGACGAGCTGTAACTTTGGAATTTGCATGACGACTCGAATTAGAACATACTTTTGCTGCATGCAATAGACAGGCATTTCTTTTGTCTCACTGCTTACAATGTATCAAATTTCCTTCACTAATTGAATAACTTTTAAAATGTTATAAATACATATCGATGTCTTCTTTTAGACCATACCGTCAAAAGACTGAAGTAATTTTGGGGGTTTTACGTGTGTTTCATGCATGCACCGAGGAAGCAAATCTCTTGAGGTGATTATTAAAAATTAAATGAAGTTCGATTAGTAAAGACATGCAGAAATATTTTGACACATTTTTATTGTAATATATTAATGATTCCATGTGTATTCAGTTGCAATGTCTCTTGGAATTGCAAAATTCGCTCCCGTCTTACGGATAAATGGCGCATTGGCCACACTCTTTCTAGAATCTGGTAGCAGTCATATAGTTAGGTTAGCGTATCCTAACTGTATGGTAGCCGTCGATTAGCGCTCTGACACAACAATACAATACTAACTACTCCGTTAGCTAGTTCTTCCCAACACCCCGTCGCCTGCGTCATCCGTCCATGCTGCGTATCTTTATTCATTTTAGTTTGAATCCTGTGCTCTTAATATATGTGTTATGGATACAGAGTTCCTTTCCATAATTGATAATTTGTGTTTTAGAAGAGTATTTTAACCAAAGTGAGAACTTATTTCGAAAGAAACCAATAAAATTCTGCTTCTTGTTCACACATATATACAATATTCTAAATTGCTGAAGTACTCATATCATAATTTTATAAAATATTATCAATAAAAAAATCATTTTTTAGAAACCGATACAAAATATTGTTATTGTGAAATTGCCAATTCAGTTAGAATCTTAATACATTAGAAAAAAAATTACCTTGTTCTACTCACGTTCTAAAACTAGACAAAAATGGTTATTATAAACTTACAAAAAATAACACTGGAATGAAGTTTAAGAAAACTGTAATATTTCTAATACTAAGTTCTACAGAAATTTACTGAAGAAATTGTGTGAATGAGAAAAAATTATGATAAAATTTATATTCTCTATTTGAAACAAAGATTCGATACAAATAGATGATTCAATAATATTTAACAATTTTTATAATGGTTTTTATTTAATAAAAGCAATAGATATTTTCATTAAATTTCTTTGTGTTGAAACTTTGTATTAAAATATTTTAAATTAGTTTGATGTAATAATTTTTTTAATGTTTAGAAAGATAAGCGTGTACAACATTAAAATAAGTTAGTTTTAAACACCTATTATCCCACATATGTACATATATTATAGTAAACATATACATATGTACAGTAAGTGCACAAAGTAGCAGAAGAATGATGTGGAAATACAGAGGTTATCAAGATTCTGAAGAACATACCAAGAACATACCGTTTGTAAGACTTCAAGTTTGTAATAGATGACAAGACGAAAAGCTCCATATCTATGCATGCACTAATAAGCAGTAACTTACAGATAGAATTCCCCCTGACCTTTGTGGTCTCCATGAGTTGAGACCAATGTCTTTCCCTGATAGCAGGGTTTTGCAGTTCCGTAACTGCACGCAATGATGTCAACAAATTTTTCAACGTAGCCTCTAGAGACACATAAACATCCCATCCTCGCATATCCTTATCCAATCCTGTAATGTTTTACATTTTCAACAACACATTCAGCAAGAATGCGTATAACTCAGGTTCACTACATTAATGAAATATTGAACTAACCCCTCAATTCCTTCCCATACTTCTTACATTCCATTTCAATACTGTCAACATCAATTCTTTTCCAAGGCGTCGTCTTCCATTCATCCACATTATGCTGGACAATGAAAACGTAATCCCAAAGAACCTATAACAATTTTACATAATACATGAAAAAGCATAAAAAAATTGTTAGAAATCATTCCTCTAATCATCTTTGTATGATTCATACCTTCAGCATACGAATTTCGCGCCGACACATTTTCAACAATCTAAAGTCGGGAACATTAACTTCGAATTTTGAGGCTTGTTCTTGTAAGTTCGACATTTCCATTTCCAGTGTAAACATGCTTAGATTTGATTTGTCAAGTAGTTCGTAGATATCTTCACAATCATATCTGTAATATTAATTTGTTATAATATAAAAATATTAATGAGTCTGTGCAATTTTAAAGCCGCAAACCTGTTACAACAAAAATACATTTTTCTTAAATTATGGTAAAACCGAACAAAAAACGGGACAAATATATTTGTTTCGCGTAAAAATTAAATAACGTATTGTAATTTGACTTAAAGTACATTAATTTATGTTACGAAAAAATGAAACTAACTTCAAAAACAACCTTTGCAGAAATGAAATTACCATTTGAAAGTCTTTTCTATTTATTTACATTATTTAAAAAAACTTTAACACCTTCACATGATTGAGATCTACTAAGTACGACTTAAACGTACCTACGAGAAAATAAAAGTATTTTTTAGGAGATATCAACTGCTAACTTTCAATATGAATGGCCTCGATCTTTGTTAAGTTAATAGTCATTGCAAATGTTCAAGATACAAGAAATAGATATTTTTGCATATTTATTGAATTGTGACCTCTGACAGCACATTGTGATCCAAAACTTACTCATGTAAGCACCTTCAACGCTACGGAGTTTTCGAAGTCTCATAGTTTAAGTCGTGATCCATTAATTAGCCCGCGTTGCAAAAATACATTTGCCATTGACTTTATGAAAGAACTTACTTTTACAATGATTTTGTCTTGTGAATACACTTACATTCTTGCAATTTATACTTCGTTGAGCATTGAAGTTGTTCTCGATAAAATAGAACCTCAAATATATTCTTTATAACATCTAGTAAATCCTTACCATATTAAATGAATTATATGTTTTGTGCATTTAAAGAATATACAAACTATTTTTGAAGTAATATAATGTAAAGTTTGGCAAATAGTTTAGATTCTACAAGTGCATTGTGAACTCCCGCCGCCGCTGCCACTATGACGTGCCTCAGACGCCAAATGGCAGGCGACCGGCGCTTATGAACGGGTGAGTGGTGGTAGAGAAAAAACATTTAATAATTTATCAAGAAATATTACCACCAAAAGCTTCAATGCTGAAGGAGTTGATGACGATATTCCACTAAGGAAATAACAATGTACTGACCTCTGAATGATTTGTAAAGGTATTGGAGTAAACATTTCTCACGTTAAGGGTATTTTCTACACATATATTGACGTAATAGTGTCCTATGGGAATCAGTGTGGTGTATAAAAACATGTGATATTTGAGGGGCTCGAGTGAAAAATTTGGGCGAAACACGAGTATAATACAGATCATAAAAACACTATTGCCTGTTTTTTTTGTCTTCGTCCGTTCCCTGAAAGATACTACACTCATAGTATTACTCTTCTGCGTCTCGTGAGCGATCGTGAAGAAATGAAATAAAGCATTTGGGACCGGGACTCTCAACTTGCGATATTTTCTGAAAGACGTCATTAAACACATCAGTCGATGCCATACCGTATTTAACTTTACTTGATTCACGTTTTATCGAGTATTTCGTCGTTTCATCAATTTTGTTGCCCAGTACCGAAAAAATTTTCAGAATAACATCCGATCATTGGTCGAGGCATGAATACAAACTGTCCCCTTCAAGGAAAATCTCTCCGGTAAAAGACTACGTAATTATTACCAGACATATTCAACATTTAAGGTGTCTTGAACGTTCAAGTTGTATAGAAATCCGATGGTCCTTTTTTGCGTGGTCAATATTACCAAGAATGATGACTCCTGGTCATGCGGAACAGTTATAAAACATGTATAAGAAGAGTGACAAAAGTTATTTCTAACAATCTGATTCAAACACTTCGAATTCAATTTTCACACGTTCCAAACATACATCTGACTTTAGACAAACGGTGTTCAGTGCTAAATCAATAAAATATTATGAGATTTTATGATAGATAGACAAATAAATCGGAACATAATATTTCATTTTTTCTTTGTAAATAAGAGAGAGAGAGAGAGAGAGGAAAAGAAAGAAAGTTAAACACATCTTACCTTTTCTCCGAAAGATTAATCATTTAATTTGAAAATTTTGTTGAAATAGGGAACAGGATGAGGTCTTGTGAACCAGACTTTGTTTCCTTTTTATCAAGAAACATAACAACAATATTATTTAACGAAATGTATTTTAAAATGTGTACCTGAAAAGGTTCAATTTTCGGAACATATTCCTATACTGCGATTGTCGTACATCAAAATAAATTATTTTCTTTCGAATGACATTCACTTCCTTTGCCATTAATGGTTGCAAAGATTGGCGAACTGCTGCGGCAATTTTTTTAGTTGTCGCCCACTTTTCTGGTAACTCCTATTGAACAAAGAAAAACAGAGTTAAAAAAATTTATTACCTCACTACCTCAATATAAGGCCTGTTAGATTGAGTTCAAGACTAGGGGACGGAATTCATGCCATTTTATATTAAAATACAATTTTTTATTTTATATCAGGAAGATAAAGCAAGTAGGACAAACCTGTAACTGAACGTATACTTCTTCCGGAAACTCCACACCGTATGTTTTAAGCATTTCCATTGAATCCTTCAAAGGCTCAAACATTTGATCGGTATCACTTTGATTTTCACGGACATGATATAAAATGTTTATTACATTCACAAGATCTTCATATTCACCTTCTTTAACTGGCTTTTGTAATTCATAGTCAGCTTTCTCTGTGAATTCTGACAAATCGGAGAGTCTGGAATTCGCAAATGCAGTATAAAATTATCTTAACATTTCAAAAGAATTCTGAAATATATGTATTAGTACTTAATAATATAAAAATTTGCAGTTGACGTGTCCGTGAATTTTTGGATTGAAATGCGTATTCCTGCTCATTTTATGATACAGTAGTGAAACCAACAATACATAAAAATTCAAAATTAGTAAATAAAGAACAAAGGCTCACACAATCATGTTTGTTTATAATGAGCATACGTTATGCTGATTTTTGGATGTGACAGTGATTTGATGTGGCGTGACACATACAAAGCATGTTACAAACATTTAAGAAAATTCTGTTTGATTTTATACATCGTACTTGATTAACTCTTTATAAAACAAAATACGCTACTTGAGTTATAGGTTGAGTAGTTACATACATTGAGTATAGTTTTATAATTTGTAATAATCAAATATGTTTTAATTCTTTTTGAGAGTCACAGTCTTTAAATCAGGTTAACTATCTCATTTATGAGCCTATTCGACTATCAATCCAATCCATAAACGAGACCCTACAAATAAAATATTATTACAGAACTCATCGATTTTGAAAAAGTATAGATGCATTTGCATCATAAATGGGTAAAGTGTGGTGATTTAAAGAAGTTACAGGTAAATTGTGGCACTTACTTTTTAACAACATTCCCAGCTAAATGTTGTTTGTAGAGATTACTCCATTTACAAACTGTATTTAGAAGTGCTTGCTTAAATGGTCGCACATCCACACGGAACCAAGAAGAAATTGTTTTCGAAGACTCTATCTCGTCAATTTCATCATAAAGTTTCCCATAATAGTCAATCTAAAAAATAAAAAATAAAAGACGTGTAAATACTTATCGAAACAATTTTAAACAATTAACCAGAAAACGAACCTGATCTTTGAAATCAGAAAGAGAGGGACCTTCTTTTCTCTCTTCTCCGTATTCTTCTTCAACTGGTTCTACCGAGGGTTGTTCTTCTTCATATTCATAAGGACGGCCGTGTTCAAGGAAGTACAGAAGCTGTTCGTTTCTGTCCTCCAGCCAGAGATAAGAATACTTCTCAAATACATTACAATATTTTTCTGCCTGAAAGGTAACCAATTATTATTTCTTTTTCTCTACTGACGATCCAAAATTGTCAGCCTTTTCTTACTTTCTAGCGTTAAGTTTTCACCTTATTAGGAGTATGTAAACATAAAGATTCAGTGATAATGGTATGCCGCATGGCGCGCCGGTAATGCTGGCTGCATCTCATATGAATTTCAGGGGTTGCAAATTATCTCCTGAATGTTCAAATTGTGTTTTAATAGGTTATTATTTGTTTTAAATTCCATTCCATTGTGGTATTTATAAATGAGAAATGTAGCGTGCTATTGAAGCTTACCTATATGAAGCGATATGAGTTGGGAGTGGGGTGGTAGGCTGTTGTTAGTAGATGGGTCGGTTAGCTGGGTTTACCAACAACGTGGCCCACGTGGAGGGGTTAGTAATAGTTAAGAGTCATTGATTATAACAGGAGGTGGATAGAGGCAGGAGGGTTCGCATTTCAGTAGTCACAGCTATATGAACTGGGACATTCATGTGAAAAGCTACAATTTTTTTCTGACCCCATCGGGAATTGAATCCGGAATTGTTTTAAATGATCAACATATGGACGTAGTGACATTTTGGACTATTCTCCTTTTTAATGGTCTCTTTATAATGTAACGGAATAGTATTTTTTTATTGCAAGTTGAACTGGAATGTGCATTCAATTATGTGCTCATATCTTGTTGAACACATTTTCTAAGAGCTCTAATGAGCTAGCAACAAAATAATAAGTATATGTTATACCAACAGTAAAAATTTTAATTTATCATTTTAATAGAGCAAGTGCTTAAGGTTTTCCCATATTAATTACAAATTTGGCCAAAAGTTTTACATAAATATGAAATAAAAATCTGGATAAAAATGCATATCTGTACAAAACTGAAAGTGAAGAAAAAATGATCCTATAACCTTAATTACTCGTACACAATGAAACACAATTCATATTTTAATTATAAAAGTGTGTATAAAAGAGACAAGTAATTTGAAAATAAGCTAAAGAATCATACACTACACCAGAGAATTGTAATGATAAATAGTTCGCTGTGAGTCGTCCATTTTCTCGACAAGGGTCTTTAAATGTAGTAACTTGTAGGATACAAAAGCATCGTAAGGAGTTAAATACTATATATGGATTTATTAAATATTCCATTTACTTATTGTAATGGTTACAGCAGTAATTAATTTGAAGAAGAGTTTTCATTTGCGCTGAATCCACCACACAGTGTTACAGATTATTTCTCTAAATACATGGGTTTTTACGCTGAAAATTTGGACCATCTAGAGATTAATTCTTTTGTCACCTCCACTTTGAGAATGTGGAAATTGTGCGTTAATGAAGTTAAGCTGCTAAAGTAGCTTATAAGTTGTGAAATGTGCTAGGGTATGAACTTAATGAAGTAGTTGGTGACTTATAACTCGCTTTCGATCTCAACCTCAATGTCTCGATATTTCATTTCCGGTACCACGCCACGCGGCCTGTGTACGACCCATGGATGTCTTAATTAAGTCATTATTATCGCATTAATGTGGAACTAGCAAGTGTTTTAACGGTACAGTATTCTAAATTCAATTCGTTGTAACTCATAAGGTTTAAATAAGAATAATAAAATAACCTTCAAGATGAAAAAGGTTAAGTCTTAAAAACAATTAAAATCATACATACCTCAGCCACAGCTATTTGGACACGACTAAGAGTTTCATTTATCATGTCACATATATCCACATTGTCTTCAATGCAAACCTAAAATATATTTTCGTTTATTGTTATTGTTGTGTTATGAACAGATACAGTAAAACTACACGATAAGTTTGTACTGACTTCACTGAAAACTTTCTCATGTATGAAGGCTGAACTTTGAATTGCCAATATTTGATTAGCAGAAATTGTTGTCAGCATTAAACTTACTCTGTAATTTTCAGGTGGTAACAGTAGTCTGGGATCAAAACCTTGTTCTTTCGTTTCTTCTCTGGCAATAGTTGAAACTTTATTTTGGTCCCTGCCCTTTTTCCAATTATTTTCTTCTATTTCGTCTTCAGCTTCATCTATATCTTCTTCGTCTTCCTCTTCTTCATCCAATTCATCCTCACTATCATCGTTACCTTCATCAACTCCTTCATCCTCATCGTCTACTTCTATTTTTTCAACCTCTTGTTCCCCATTTTCTTCTGTGTTTTCTTTTGATAATCTTTCGGAGGATTGTTTCTTCAGAGAATTTTCAGAACCAATTAATTTGATATCTTTTTGAACTATGTTTATTCGCGGCATCAATTCAGCCATTATCACTACATCATTCATTAGACAAGTAACTAGGGAATAAAAACTATTTGTTTCTTCCATGTCCAAAGAAGGGAAAAAAATTATATTTGGCTCTCGGAGTTCAAGAGTCACTTCAAATAAAGGTTTGGGAGAAATTCCTTCATCCATTTCTTCCATGAAAAAGTGGAGACTTGCAAGAGAAAACATTTTTATTAATCATTGAGGTAAGTCATAAGTATCCGGAAACATAACTTTAACCCAGGTATCATCATAAGTCATATATTTACAAAAGAAAATTTAAAGTAAATAAGTTTTGTAAATAGAAATATTTTTATCGCGTTAATTTTTATACATCTGCATTCATTTAACTTGTATTAATGAAAAATGATGGTACATGTCAGGGAAAATAGAAAAATAACGTGCAAAGAATATTGTGATAGGTTTTCAGAAAATTCAATTTTTCATCAGGGTCATAGAAAAAATAATAATTCTTTAATTGCGAGTCACATTTAGTACCTACGACCAGCAGCGTTCAATAATCCTTTCATTACGATTTCATCGACATAATCAATATATTTCATCCACTTAACAGAATATCTTTCTTTTTTCTCATTAATTTGTTCTAAGCTCTGTAATAATAAATTAGCTTATTAGAGTATTGGATTATTTTTATGATATCAACAGCGGAAATAACAAAGTTGTGTCTGAAAGTTACGTACTATTTGAACCGCATCTACCTCACTAGAATTTCTTTCTTCTCGTTTTTCATTCTGGAATGAATCAGATTCTGGTTTACATTCATTATTCGTTATTGCTTCATGAGTAGTCTTTACTGTCTTATCTGATGTATAAGATTTATTTTTTTGTTTAATTTCCACACTTGGTTCCAAAATTGCGTTCGAATTCTCATCAATATCAAGGTATAAAAAATAATTCCTCCTTATAAGTTTTAGAATTTCTTCTCCAGCCTTTTGTATTTCTCTATATCTAGAGTAAGAAAGAAAGTTTTACATAATTAAAATTAAATCACTAAATCAAAACTCAGTTACAAGATATTATGAAAGCTGAAAAAGAACAATTTTATTATGTCGTGCACATAATAGAATTTCGAAAGAATTCTAGAAGTTATACGTCAAAAGCTCTGTTTGTAATATTATGTCAAATCATGACAAATTGAACGTAATGTCATCCACTAACAGATAGGAGTCAACATTATGTTAAGAAGTAAGGTCACATATTTCGTGAAAGGTTTGATTGTGTACTGCATTGCGATTAAATATTTTAATTTTAAAAGAAGTTAACTTCCCGGTACGAAAAAAGTTAAATTATCTGTTGCAATTTATATCCGTTCACACGTCTTAGTTCCTAGAAGACAGAGTCCATCTGAAGGACTGAAGAGGAGGAAGAAATTTGGAACCTAACAATGCTACTTCCTGCGTAGGAGCTATTGTGACAGTAAACGCTATTTTTCCTACCAATTGTAGTTTGTTTAACTATTTAGAAATTTTAATTGGCACAAGTCTTTAAAAAAATTGTTTTGAAAACCTGTATATGCGTTTATATGAAAACGAAAACGACTTCCGTTTCCTCCATCACGTAGTTTTCGGTTCTTGCAAAAGAAAAGAGAATATTGTGAATCAACACTGAAAGGTCAAAAAAATAGAAATATTATCACGTAAAACACAGTTAAAATTTTAGTTGTAATTTATCAACGTTGACTCAACTGTATTATAAAATCGTTTATTTTTCTCTTTCACTGTTTCCCTGGTGAACTTTCGTTTATGGATATACCTAGTTTCAAGCTTCAACTACAGAAGCAGACATTCAACATTTTTACGTCCATTCTTCCCTGTCAACACCTCTCCATTCCACTTGTAGACATAATGTTTTTGTAACCAGGATAATTTTACTTTCCCAAAAACTTGCGCATCCCGTTTTTAAACAAATCTGGGGTTCTCTTTCAGTTTCATGCATGAACGTTTGATTTAATAAATCGAAACAAAACCTATACATGTTGGCTCCCACAAAAACTTTCTCTTTCAGCTTGGCTTTCAGTTAGGGAACTGGGAGCACAGGTGTTCCCAAAAAAAGCATTCCCCATTTTTGGATTCAGATTTGGCAATTAGATTTTACACTATGAAGAGTGTGTATCCAATTCGAATACTCAACTGTTGCACGAAAGCACGTGTCAAACAGACTTGTCAAGCTAAGTTTAACAATTGTTTGATCTTGCATTGGGGTCTTCGTATGAAGATTTATTTCTTTTCATTTTGATAGTAAGTCATTTGTAAAAAAATACTGTATTATTACCACTCAGGGTATTATGAAATGACTACATATGTTTGTCAGTAATACCTCTGAGAAGGCTACGATATTTTTTAAACTTATCACTAGTTACAATTTTCAGTTTTCCTCCTTGATTTCCACACTGTCACAATGCTAAAAAGGTCATGATTCCCAGGGGAATACATATGTCAGATGTAAGTTTTCTTAGCAAAGTTCCCCATGATTAGAAAATTATCTAACTTACTGCAAAAAATAACATTTGAGAAATAACTCAGCAAAAGTTAACAATTTTGCAACCATGCTGAAGTATTAAGGAACGGTATACTACGTATTTCATACTTACCTTTTTGCTAAGCGTTCATCTCGATCATCAATTAGAAGAAGATTCTCTTTCTTATTATCCTTTCTCCTGTACAGAGGAGATGCACTCCAAGCGGTCATAAGTTCAGTTATTTGATCAATATTATTTTGAGCTTCATGAGTTCGAGTGTGCAAACATTTCAGAAGATCATGGACTTCTTGAATGTGAACAATGGCGTCTGAAAACAACACAATTGAACAATTTTCTTGATCTTCATAAAATACAAGTATAAACAGACCATTTACCTGGTGAGTTCCAATTGAGATTCTGCTGCATCTCAGATATAAGAATATCAACCTGTTCGATCTCTTCAACCACAAGATCAAATTCTACAGGTTGAGCCAAAGAGCGAAGCTCGTTGTACCTACATGTGGGATAATAAATTTTCAATAGTTAATAATTTAAAATCGAAATTATTGTAATATTATAATTATTGGATATTCATACGTGTCGAACTACTCGGGAAAAGAAGCTTGATAAAATAATATGACAATTTAGAACGTTTCGCAACAATTTCTTGTCTTATAGAAATGAGATAAATGTTTCTTTCCACTGATTCCTCTTTTTTCCACGTCGTTTGGAGTCCATTAACTTCCACTTATTTAATTTTGAAATTTTCGGAAAGCGCTTTCAAATTTTACGAAAGCGCTGTCTAAGTGACAATGACCAACTGCGGATCTTGAGAACGGAATGTTGTGATCGGGACTAATGCATCATAGTTATAATTAATAACTTACTTTGCAATATAATGACATCGTTGTCACATTTTCGATCTCATCCAGGAATAGCTACATTTTGTCGTCGACTCCAGGAATGGGATTTTATAGACGTATTCCCTAGCCATAAGGTTGCGGTTGTGTTTTCCAGAGTTAATTTCCACTAACAACCAATAATCACTCTTTGAGATGTTTCAGGATTTTCAAATAAAATTTTTGGAACAAATAACGTTGAGTCTTAGCGGTAACCCGCCCTCTTTTTCAGTAGTGACTATAGCGGAAGTTGCGACCGAAGCCAAGGATGTGGCACCAACAAGTCAGCCAAGAATTGCAACCTTTTTTAACTACTTCTATTACGAAGTAAACCAATACGTCACAATATAATAAAGTTAATATAATCGAAGTATTTTATGATTGAGTGATTTGGGCATCCTAAGACAAATCTTTCATACTATCATCATGTATGCTCTAACACACACCGAATTAACTCCGAAAATATTTTTGGATTCAAAGAGATCGAAAACATATCTTGTTTAAAATATCTTGTTTTTAAATTGTTGAAACGTTTCTGTTTTAGGGAATTAAAAAAGGTTGAAAATACCAGCCAATAGCTCGCTGCAGCTTATGAATCCATTCTGTAAGATCATCTTTCCTGTCATACAACGACTCTGCTTCTTCTGGTATTCCTTCTTTTCCCATCAATTTCAAATATCGGACTTCACGTAACACTGACTGAAGCTGGATTAAACCAAATAAAGACAAACCTAAGTGTATTACAATAAACGATAGTTCTAAGTTTTTAAACAACACAAATATATTTCAGAAATTTATGACTATTGTATATATATATATATATATATATATATATATATATATATATNATGAAGTAACATAATAAATAAAATAATCACACATATGATGTGATAATTATAAAAATAATAATGATATAATATAATAATGATAGACGTAAATGGCACTGCCATTATAAAAATCCTTCAATTAACACAAAATAATTTTCATTTTACCTTATTGTCAAAATTCAAGCGAAGCAATGATGATCGTGTATCTTTTAATAATAGTTTTTTTTGTAGATTCTCCGTGCAGTAACTCGGCACAAGGTTTGCCCAATCTAGAAACAACTTATCTTCAAATGACTTGAGTATTGATATAATGTCCTCATATTTACTTAGAAGTTTATGACTGCTTGAAGAATAAACTATGCTGAAAATTAAAACGAAAGTTTTCCTTGTTTCGTCTGATGATCCATCAAATAATCTTAATGCAATTATTTAATACTCACGGATTACCAAGATCTTTGAACAGAACGATAGGTTTTCCAATCCGTTCCTTTAATTTATGAGACCAAACTAGTGCTCCGGCAACGGGAGGGTAATATCTGTCAACTTGCATTAGCTTATTTTTCGCTAATACTTTGGTTTGATCTTCAAAGAGCGACTACAATGTAGTTGGAAATATGGAACACATACAAATAATAATTAAAAAATACAAATAATTTATACAGTTACATATCTCAAATAAAATATGGATAGATATAAATACATAATGAAATTTAATTTTTTATAAGCTTACTTTTGTTATGTCTAGCTCTTGATCAATTAATTTAGGAATTATTTCATATTTATCTTTCAGAGTTTCTTTAATAATTTCTCTTTCCAATAAACTTCCCGATATATGAAGAAACTACGAGAAACAAATTACCAATAAACTATCACGATATTTTCATTCACTTCTTTTCAGATATAACAATTAAACAAAATTTATTCACCTTAAATAAACTTTCTATGTTGTGGCATTCATCAAAAGCTTGACATAAAACGGCTGATAGTTTCCTGTCAAGATCTTCTATAACTTTTTTAAACTTCTTATAATCCTGAACAAAACTTTCATCTTCAGGGATAAGTGGATCATAGTTCAGAGATCCAAATATAGAAAACTGATGCAAAAACTCATCGAAAACCTCCCTTATTTTCATGCTCAGTAAACGACCTTTGAGACCACCTATTTCAATTTTTTCCAACTTCATATATTCAATTGCAGTCTTGAAAAGTTTCTAGTCAACATAAACACTATATTTAACATTATTACATAAGAATGATCAACCAAATCGTTATTACGTAATGAAATCAACCAAAAATATTTTACCTCTATTAGTTTCAAACGCTCCAAAAAATTATCTGTTCGTTCAAAAACAACTTTGGAAGGAAAATTCCAAAGAACGATTTCACTTTCATTGGTGAAATACGTGATAACTTTGTCCTTGTATTCCTCAAATGATATTCTGTAAAGAATGAACAATAGATGAATTTATTGTAATTTGGGAGTGTTGAGAGTACTGATGAAAAATATTAAAATATCTCATACGGAACATCGGTAGAATTTTGTTTGATCGACCCTGATTTATCCGAATAAACGGTTTTTCGGGATCATTTCTATTACGAAAATAATAATTTTTATTAAATTTTGCTGTATTGCTTAGCATAAGATAAGCTATTTTGACCCTAAGTCAGTTGTTTCGACCACCCCCTCAAATATTTCAGTTAGCGAAAAGCTATTCTTTGACTTTTAATCATTTCACAAGTGAAAGAGATGAACAAATTTTTAGTTCTCAGACTTGAATAATTTGTATGAAAGACTAACCCAAAGGAGGCAAAAATATCCGGACGGAAATACCAATCCGTTTTGAGGGTGAGTCGTCCGAAACGAAGCGCATCGCAGTCGAGGTCGGGGACAATGACGCGGAGGCTCACAATTTCGTTCCAGAACTGGAAGATAATGTGTGAAAGTCGAACAACATTTTGTTTTGCATTAATATAAGTCAATAAACGACTATGCTTGTTCACAAAATGTTACGTTCATTAAGCTGGCAGACATATGGCAGAATACATTTTTAACATATTCAAAATTAGTGCTAATTTGATGCTAATTAAGTACTCTTTCCCGGATTTGCCGCTCTCTTAGTTTTCGAGTAATACTGTATTCTGCTAACTTAATCATTAAGCTAGTAGAATACGCATTTTTGAAAAATCAAAGCAGGTCATTACTTAGCGCATTACTCACATTTGATTACTTACATTTGATGGGAAATAAGTGCTCAATTCCAGAATTTGCTTCCGAATTATTCCCGAAAATGTTAACATTTTTGACAAATAAAGTTATGCGAGTGACTTGGGCCGCTTACACTTTCGATACGTGGTAGGTGCGGTACTCAGTTATTTGTGGGAAACGCAAGGTGCAACCGATCCAACATCATCCGTAGATAATGATTCTCTAGTCTCTGCCTGGTGTCACCTGATTAGCTAACTCATATCGACTATGCACAGACTATCAACACCTGTACAGAAGATGAAGGGTGACCGTCGCTTCGGAAGCGACGACTGGCCATTTAGCTAGCGATGCCAAATCCACCCTTTTCCTAATTATAAGTTATATAGGATTTTTCGTTTTTGGATAAAAAAAAAGAAAACGGTCAGGCAAATAGGTTTTCAATTTGAAATGAAAATGCATTTAGGGATTTGTTCTGAGGCATATAATTCCCCCCCTCCCGCCACATCTAATGATGGTGAAGGGTTACAGGAATAGAGATCAAAATGACACAACCGGTGTTTCTAGTGTTAAGAAAAGTTTAAAATACAGTATAGTGTGTGTGTCTCGCGAAAAAAGCAGAAAAGTTATTTAATTCATTTAATATACTGTAAATTAGATTATTTATTAAAATTAATAATACAAAATTGAATGTTGCGTATCAGTTGAAGTTGTAATAGGTCCATCGGTTTATCTGCTCAGCACATCTGTGCTGGGTAATGACTCACCATCTATGTGTCTGTTATCAATATTCAAGTAAGATATTTTATTTAGTTCATATTTATGCAGAGTAAATGAAAAATATTTTCCTCACAGTACATAATATTAATGCTTAGTATCCGTGGCAGAATTTTGTATCAGTAAGTCCCAATTTATCCAGATAAACGAAGTTACACTGCTGGAGAAATTTCATCAGATAGGTAAAAGTATTTACGTATAAGTTAGAACTGAATAAGAAATTGAAACACATTTACTAAATTAAGTTAAAATATAATTTGAACATACCTGAAAAATTCAAGAATGTTAATGACTTTAGATACCTGAATCAAGGATTCATCTACATCACCTTGAAACAGATTCCCAGGTTCAAGAAACATACTGCCCTGTAAATACAATTTATTGATAATATGTTTTTGAAGATAGTTGATTTATTAAAAACAACGTTCTTCTCACATTTTGAATAAGTTCGTTGCATATTTCTTTAATAATAACTATTATTTTTGAAGCATTTCGATAGTATCTACTGTGACTCCAAATAAGACAGAGGGTGTGGAGAACTGGAGCAAAGTATGGCTTGATTTGGTCATATTCTATTACTTTCATATTATCAATTTGAACCTTGAGAGGTTTTAGATAGGTGTTTATATCTCGAGCTTCAACCACAGCTGAAACAAACATTGAAAGACAGGATCGTGAGAAATACTTTTATTGTTTCGTTATTTAATTTATGGAGTAGAATTCCAACATAGATTGAAAAACTCTCAAACCTGCGACAATATTTCTGAACAATGACTTAAAACAAGGATAATATGCACTATCAGTTAGTTCCAATATAGATGCCATTTTTCTAACTCGTATATCACGTAACTGACTATAAATACACTCCAAATTCGCCAGACGACTTGACCAAAATTCAAATTCTGAAATCAGAAAAAATGTAATTAAGACGAGAAATTTTTGATTCGCTATTTAACCCCATTAGCTTTAAAATAGTCAAAAACTGTCTCTTCTGGAAAAGTACATTAAAGTTATAGTATGTATGTATATATCTCGTTTCGGCCAGATAAGGACCACGAATGACGAGTGCCAGAAAGGATCAGTTTTTGTGTGAGTTTAGTCACGAGACACATCGTGAATTTTACCGAGATCGGAGGAACAGCGTCTAGATAGAATCCAGATTGTTGTATCCGAGTATTACAACTGCGGTTGTTAGTCGCAGAGGATGAACTTTTCATACATCACAGCTACATGAACTGAGACATGGAAATGAAAAGCTACATATTTTATCTTGCCCCACCCGGGAATTGAACCGGGGATGACTTGGCCACGAGCGATCGCGCTGACACCGTAGCTACGGAGGGGAATATTAAAGTTATTATTAAAAATACGTCTTATGTTTAATTTAATTTTTGTATTATAATGTATATTTTAGTTTTATTTTCTTGTTACTTGAACTATAGGTCTATTGCACAATGCGGTACTAAACTAAAGAGGCTATTGATAATGATCATATGAGTTTATATCAAAGAGAGTTTTGTTATGAATCATTGATCCATTTTTTTCGTACGGAAGAAAAATAATCATTACGAAAATAAATAATACGCACATTTATTTTGCTCAATGACCGTACCTGCTTCTGGCGTAGGATTTTTTCCTCCATCAAATGCACCACCTGAGTCCTCATCCACAACACGACTTATCTGTGTAGCCCACTTTATTACAGTTCCTTCTATTTCACATTTTAAATAGATGTCTACATTATCTCCTCCACTGAAATAATTTGAATTAGGTAACAAACAATTAAGCTTCAATGAGTCAAAACATAGTATTTTTAATTTAAAATGTCTAACAATCCTTGATACTCGCATTAATGCCGACACGTCTCAGCAGGTTTCCAGATATATTTGTACGTTCACGAAGAATAAACAATAACCAAAATGACAAACACTTCGTTAATTCTGGAAGTTCTGGAACTAATCTTAAAACTATGCTCATTGACTTATAAAGATCTATACTATGTTAGAAGTTAGACTGTGCTCATAGGTTCTCTTCACGCCTAAATATCTAGTTCGATTCAAGTCTAAATATGATTAGATTCGCTTACGTGTCACAACACTTCACAAAGTTGCTGTATGAGGTTGCACTGTTTACAAGTGTTAATATTTAATAAATAATGAAAAGCCATCAAGAATTTTACTAATTAATTAAATTGTTTCCCCAATTTTCATCTATTTGACTCCTGATATGAAAATTCTGTTGACTCCGCGGCCGTACACTTCCCCAAGTTTCTAACGTCACGTTAATGCTCGAGGATATGATTTATAGATGTAAAAATAAAATAAAATAAAATAATAAAAAATAAAAAAAAACACCCAATCACACTCCGGTCAATCTGATGACGATGTGTTGCTAACGTTCGATTTTCGTAAGAAATTTAGAATGTTCGTACTTAGCTTCGCTCAGAGTAATAGTACAAAATCGATTTCTAACGCATTTACATTTTGCTGCTACCGAGGGGTTTTTCATTTAACAGAAATAGACAAGAGATGCAATTTTTCATTGTATACACTGTTTTCTATTGCTATAAATCAATATTAGTTCACCTCATTAGTTTAAACTTACTTGTATTTTCCCGTACGTTTAATATAAAATAATTATCAAATAAATAAATAAATTACATAAATTATCAAACCTCTCTCGAATGATCGTCTCAGCCTGATATACTTTCTCAACTCCCAGGGGCATTGGTAGTAAAGTTTGTCCATGAATTTTCCCTCTCACTTCATAAACAATATTTTTTAATTTGTGGACATGTTTTCTAACATCATCAGCAACCACAAGAGGCCAGTCAATGTGATTTTTTGAATTTGATAAAAGGGGAACACAAATCTGTGAAAGATGGAAATCAATGTTCATAAGTTATACCACCACCACCACCACCACCACCACTATTATTACTACTATTATTACTACTACTTATTAATAGATTCATTATTTAGCATTGCTTCGAGATAATTAGGGGAATGAAACAAAAAATCTCTTATTTGCTATAATAACAAAAACCAATTGTAAAATTAGTCAAATAATTCTCGAGTTTGTTATTACGTCTTTTGAAACGTACTTTTCCTCGCTTAGAATTTCGAGCAATAGCCGAGAGTTTTTAACAAAGTTAATTTCAGTTTCATAACTTTGAAATTCTCGATAGAATCTAAATAGTAAATATTTGAAGGAGGAAAAATACTCTTCAGTATTAGATGACAGGTTGTTTTTCGGAATCTTTTAAAATTTTGATTTCAGATAATTTATTTATAAAATATTTAGATACTTATCTACTCACCTGATCTACCCATACAGCTAATTCATCTATGGGTGAAGTTGACATGTCCCCATACACTAGGAGATTTCTTATGTTCTTTACTGTAATAGGTTTTTTGTCACGTCTAATGAAATAAGAAATTTTTGTTTTGTTTGAATCAGGAAATCCATTGTATATTATAAGTTGTGCACTCGTGGTTAAAGTAAATGTTATTACATCTATCGTTGTCTTGTCAAGAAATTCCAGTAAAAGGTTCTAGAGAGACAAATAACATGTTTATCATATGCGATAGGCGATGTAAATCAAGGATAATCAGTATTATAAATGTATGAAGTAATATAAAATATTTCAATATAGAACTAGACAATAACAGACAAAGGACAGATATAAAACTGGCATAGTTCTTAAAGCAAATATTCGTAGGTACGTTTACTGCAAAGAAAATATAACCTTCGGAACATATTCGTGTAAACGTTCTCTTGAACCTACACTGCAAATTGGCAGAGTCCTCAGAATGTAGGCCAGGGATGTCAAGAGATGGCACACGAACAAAGTTGCGTTCCTACGCGTACCGAGAGATCTAAATCGCGATAACGTCTTCTATTATCGGATAGCAGGGAGGAGTTCAGAAATTCCTTTCCTGACCTCTGTGTTCATGCGTTGCCCCAGCTTCCGCGTAAGAAAACTAGCGAGTCAGTGGAAGCGTCTATTTTTTTCCCGAAGACAAATAGTTCATTATTGAATGTTTCACGCATCGTAAACAAAGTATATTTCCCCTACGTTCATCGCACGGAAAGTCGAACGTTTTTCTCCTCCACGACCTCTTCCCACGATAGCCTCCCTGACTGAAGCCCAGCAAACAGGCAGCGCACACGGCGTGCCCTACCTGACTCGTACATGCTCACGTTGACAACCCTGATATATGCTTACTCATGTTAAAATAAATAAGGATATTGGGAAAGCAGACATAAGTGAACAATCTTGTAATTTCATGCTACCATCTGCTAGTGGACTCAAGTAAACATAATTATGGTATTTCTTGATGGCAGAATTACTTTAGAACTGACATATTATGACAATAATCATGAGAACATTTAGTTTTGCAATGATGGAATGATGGATCAGTATTGGAAATTAGATTCTACAACAGATGTACTTCGAGAGAATGAGTAAAACGTATTTCATCCTCTAGATGACCTGAAGAAGGGAGTGCCAAATGAATAAACAACCTATCTATTTAATAAACGTCATCTCCTTCAAAATGACGGGATAAATATATGACACAGAGGTAATGTTTCCCTTCCGATATGGGCAGGAAATATTTGTGACTGGTGCATAAAATAAAAGAGAAATTTAAAAACCAAAGACATAAATGTTAGCAACTTTCAAGACCCATGTACCACATATTCCATACAAAAAGTAATAATATAAATTCGTGTCATTAGGAAAGAGCACCATTTTGCAATCAGGTGTGGTAGATGACACCGTTTACGTACAATAAAAGGAGGATAGAACCTAAAATTGAACCTCGAAGAACTCCACAAGAGGCTGAAAGATAATGCTGGAATGCTTTATTTTCAACATGGGAAATTTCGATTTGTTGATACTAATCTTTTAAGTAGATAGTCAGCCATTGATGTGACAATCCACGAATTCCGTTTTGAGATAAGAATTTCGTGATCGATTGCATTGAATGCGTTCGATAAATCAAGAAAAATGCCTTGAGGACACCATTTCTCCACGGTCAAGAGAAATAGTTGCATCATTAAGAAAAGATAATTTGGCTCTGTTATTGGAAAGGGATTTCCTGAATCCGCGCTGATCGTTTGAGAGAACATGATTATGCGATAAGAAGTCCAAAAGTAGCTTATAGAAGAGTTTTTCAAGAATTTTAGAGAAAGTTGGCAATAATGATATGGGTCGGTAGTTACCAGGAGATCTTTTATTTCCTTTCTTGTGTAATGGTTTCACTTTAGCTTTTTTAAATATGCCAGGAAACACACCTTCTGACAAAGAGCTATTGATGTGAGGGGGCTTACTATAACGCGGGAGGAAGACTTTACTATAAATTCAGGTGTGTCATCTATCCGTGCTTAAAATTTATTTTTTAGTGAACTGATAACACTCATAATAACACTCAACTTCACAAGCGGTAGTTTTGGAAGTGAACATATCGTCGATTATGTTAATCAATGTTTCTGAAGAATTATCTAGGTTGGTAGTAGTTTTGCAGTGCATTATGGGTAACTTGAAGACAAATGTCGGGCGAAAAATTATTTTTATTCACCATCGCCTCCAACGGAAACCGAAGGCAGCAGAGGGACTCTCTCGTGTCACTGAACATAACCTATAAATAGAGCCACGAGCAAAGAAGCAAAAAGCTTGCAGTACTGAAGAAAATCGCAATTTGCGCTGGTAATCGAAGGTTCCCCGAGCTTTTAAGTGTAAATCGCGATTTTCTCGTAAATCGAAGTTGGTGAAAAGCACATTTTGATAATCACGATTTACTGCACAGAAAATCTCGTTTAAAGCATTAAACGAACTTGGTGAAATCGGGCGTAAATATGAAATATATAATTCATAAACCCCTTTAGTTACGATCACTGCACTCAGATACACGCACGGTCAGACAGGGAGACGGGTGGACGGACATGCAGACAGCCGAGCCAATACCATCCTAAAAACAACTTTTTTGTACCAGGAAACCCCAAAGCGGATGGTTAAAATATCGATAGAAATTTGCACGTCTCTTATGTTTTCTATATAATGTAAAATTACACTTTCTAAAGTAAGAAATAATATTAAAAATTATAAGTTTTATTAATAAATTAGCAATTATATTATATCATTATATTAAAATAATTTAAGGAAGCAGTTCAATACCTTGTATTCTTCTGTACCAAGTAATTTAGCCCATTTGTCAGATTTAATTCTCATTGTTTTTGACAAATAACTGTACAAAAATTCTACTCTAGGATCTTCTAATGGAGATAATTCACCCTCATTTTTTTCTGGGTCATCATCCTTTTTCTCTTTAGTCTCTTCTTTGCTTTCCATTGCCAATGAAAAATATCTGTGAATGAAAAATACTTAGATACATTTATATCTGAGTCATTTGGAACTGAAACAAGACAAGAAAATTTGACATAGATGTTCGCAAAATACAGCAATCTGTATAAGTTCACGTGTAAATCGTATTTTTTTATCATTATTTGATATCGATATGTATTACTTAAAAGTTTCAAAACTACATTTTAACATAGTAATTTAATTTTTGATGTCTTGTCAATACAATACTTGTAAATATAATTGATCAATCATGGTTTGTAATTTACTTCTTGAGTAAGAAAACCCAAAATTACAGAAGTTAAATAAATAAGTTAAGACACTACCTAACGATGGACGTATACTATCAGAATCATTAAGAAGTATTAAATTATTTATTTATTTATTTATTTTGATTGTATAATGAACGTTAATAGTAGTAGAATTACAGAATTTTAATTATATGGAAATAAAAACCGTGAAATAATGTATCGTCAGACCAATATCTTGCTCATGACCCAAAAAGTTGTCAAAAATGTTAAAATTAGACAATATATGCTCGTAAACTAGAATTCTGAAATAATTTTTTTGCTACTATCAAACCATCAGTTCTCGTGAACTTTCTTGAAAATAATTTCCAGCCACATTGTTTGAAAATGAATTCTTAATGATATTTAGACATATAAAGGTCATTGGATGTTCATGAAACACCGCCTTAAGCTAGTCGCCGATGACTAGAAGACGATTAAAAACGTAACATTTCATTTTATTCGCACTCCTCCATGACAATATATGCGGTCGCGAACATTTTTGAGTCAATGAATAAATTTAAATGGATAATTTCATTTTTAAAGTTAATATCATTCACCACTTTTTATCCTAGGACATACCATATAAATAATGTTCATCATTACAATACATGCTGAGGGAGCGAAATAATTCTATACGTATCTACATATCCAGATGGTATTTGGGAGAGAGATAGAAAATACGAGTATATAACATGCATGCTTAAAGAGCGAGTTTGAAATAACGATATCGTATAATACTCATAAATATTATTTCAACATCTTAAAATGAAGAGAAAGTACAAGGAAGCTTGAATTGTGTTCGGAATAGGGAAAGAGACATCATTTTACAACAGTTAAACTCCCAATCGCAAGAGGGCAGATGTTTATCGCTATCAGTCTGAGTTCTCTCGTTTCTTGTCTCATGTACAAGGCTTCTCAAGGTAGTACCCCACGTTCATAAACTTATTGTGGTCTATCCACACCAATGGGCATTTTTTCTATTAAAAAGAATGCATTAAAAGTGAAATTTCTTAAATAGACAACAAGGTACTGGCTACGTTTTAATGCTTCGAAATAATACGGCTTCAATAATGATATCATATTTTGTTGTTACAATTATTGGTTCATAAATTATTAATACAATTTAACAAACATATTAACTTGTGAATTTAAATAAATCCGCTTAAGTTGAGCGTCTACAAAATTAATTTAAGAGTACATAATGATGAACTCGCAGAGATGTTACAGAAAATAATTGTTAACTCGATTCAAATTGATTACGAATTTAAATGTCATCGCAATTTTAAAATATCCATAAAACTATACAACTATACTTTGTATAAAAGACGTCTTAATTGCATATTTTTGAAACACATGTACTTGATTAAAAAACACTGCATACGTAATTAATACATACTTCACTCATATCCTTTTTTCGAGGTTCGAGAAACATTAATACTTATCATATTTAAAATTTTCATTATAATAAATTTCTTTAATATTATTTCAAGACGTTTCGAGATAATTCAGTCTTATTAATAATTTAATACGTGTTACGTAAATGTATTATCACTGTATGAACACGATCATGCAATTTCGTGTCTGGAATGGGTTTTCCGCTTTTCTATCAATTTTATTAGTGTTGTTTTCGATTGTAGTTTTCTAAATCTGTATTCTCCCTCTATTTGGTACATATACACGGCAAAATAGTTTTCAACTTTCTTAAAAAAATATACTAGTATTCAAATGCGAAATGCAAAAGTGTGTCTGTTCGTTACGTGTTCGTGACTAAACCACTGAACCAAATGTGGTGGAAATTGGCAAGGGATTCAGGATGATCATAAACTTACTTTTATTTTTAAAATATGTCAAAAGAAAGATGGAAAATGATTTTGACGATAAATATCGATAAAATCTAAAAGAAAAAGAGACGTATATTCGCTTACACCTAAATGATTAAATATAGGTAACTACTCTGAATTGCAATATTGTTCACCTCACGGTTGGAGGAGGAGGGATTCTTGTTCTAGTGACGGAGTGGAAGTAAAGCTCTTTGATGGATCAATTGGAGGAGAGAGGATTATTATTGTAGTGAGTGAGAGGGAGTAGAACTTTTGGAAGGTACTGTTGGAGGAGGACAAAATTCTACCGGTGACGGAGAGGAGTTGCAGAGGACTGCTTTTGGCCACGAATGCGGAGAGTGACGGCTTCTTTTGGTGATAGATGCGTCTCACCGTGTATTAGGTGATAATTGATGCTTCAAAACCTTCACACTCGTCGCAGATACCGTGCAGCCCTGAGCGTCGAAATCGTACCGTCGACCTTGCACCTCTGTTGCTGACATGGACACTGAATCTGACATATGCTACTCTGAGAATGTGTTGAAGATTGTCATGCGTGTGCGTGTAGTGTTGAGAAGCAAGGCTAGGTGTATTTTAATTTTGCGAAAAGGTCCTAATGTGTTGCTTTCACCGTTGTTTTCGTTAGATTATTTCTGGACTTTAACGAATACATGTACCAAAAGGGAGATATAAAATATTGTATTAGTACGTGGTTTTCTATATGAGACAAGTGTTACAACTGTAAGTGAATTTATTTATTATTACATTATTACTTTCATTTGTGTATCATTTATTATTTTTGTGGATAGTGAAACCTTCCTATTTTCCTGGCGACCAACCTTCACTATCTGTGCTCGAGGCTAGTACTGGAGAATTTCCGGTTAGATTATTAAAAATAGAAGTAGTTAAATGCATCAATTTAAGAGAGTAATTTAAGAAGGAAGGAATCAATCATCATCAAACTTAATGCTCTCTGTTTTTTGCAATTAACAAAGATAAAAAATGTCTTTAAATTGTAAAATTTGGATGGATAGTGTAAATTTTATGAAATGGTGCAGCCGCGCTTCTGTCGATGTGTCATGCCTTGGAAATGAAAATTCGACCGGCGTGGTTCCCGGCGAGTGGGTTCGTATTACCCGAGATGCTGAAATGAACAGAGACATTTCCGATGTTATGACATAGTTGGTCCACCATTGGAGATAGGAGAGGGGAAACAGCCCTAGAAATCCCATGGGTGGAGTGGCAAGGGAGGGTCATGTAAAATATTTAATTGAAAAGGAGGAGTATAATCCATAGATGTCGGGACCTTTCAGATAAACAATAAAATTATGCCGTATAAGTACAATATCAGAATATATGGGGGGTTAAATACCCCTAACTAAAGATGAAGTGGTGAACTAGGTTGATTATTGAAGTTTAGATTGATTTATTTCTTTCACGGATAACTTAACGTTACTGGCTCAAGTGTGGCTTCATCCAAGAATTTATTAATTCTTGCTGCTGGAGGTGAAAGTAAAATGGTGTTTACAATCAAGTTTTGTACTAAAATTGTATTATTATTAATTTGTAAAATAAGGATGCTGTACATATATTTTTATCAGTAAGTAATAGTATTTCGATCTCACAACATACATATTTTATTTTTTTCTGAATAAAAGAAGATTGGTCTTTGGCAACACCGAGTAATTAGCTAGTAGTGAATAATAAATGAGGATGTGGGCCTGAGAAATATTATTTTCTCACGTCTATACCAAACTTTCAAGCGAAATACAATTTACGTAGGTGAAATACACATTAATTGAACTGTGTGTAAAAGATATGTTTTTGTGAGTTTTATTACACCAATGTGGCACCGGATCTGATTCCATAAGCACAAGATTTGGTCCCACTGTACCAAATCGCTACGCGATACTAAATAAAATATTTCAAAATTAATAATTTTAGATTTTATTCAGAAAATCATTTAGGATTATTTTTTGGCAAATAGTTATATTTTTGTATTGAATCATCTTCGGACTACTATATAGAATGACTGAAATGTATGGTGACTGCAAAACCAACTTACCGACGGTCTAGTATTGTATTTAGTAAACGTTCAAACTTTTCGCTAAGTAATTGCTACATTTCCAAAAATTTGTCCTTCACATTCGTTTCCACGTTTTCTTTTACATTGATGATTTTCAGTGAAGGTGGCTCCTGTCCGAAAGCTTTTTACGTTCGATTCCTCTCGTCGACAATGAGTAAGGAACGGATTTCGCAAAAATGCAGACCACCAAATGGGAAAAACTGGCTCCCGCAAAAAGTTATTGGAATTAGGAACTATGAGATGAATGCGTATGTTAGGGGTCGTAACGCTCACATCCCTAGAGAGTGTGGTAGCTATCCTAAAAGCAACGCGAGTCAATATTATTACTGCCATATTTGGATTAGATTGATAACATAGGATTTATAGGCTCATTCCTCTTATCTGTCAGTTTATTTTTACTAGGCAACTTTACTTCTAGATTTGGGGCAACAAGTGATTAGTACACTCTCTAAGTGATTAGTACTCTTCTACCTCTGAAAACAGTTGTTCAAACCCAGGATGATCCAATTAAGAGGTGGACAAAGCGGGTCTACAGTAGATATTCTCCGGGTGCTCCTGTTTCCCGTCTTTCATTACAACACAATAATCAAACAATTATCTTTTGCCTTCAAGTCGTTCAGAGCCTATATCACTCGCCTCGGGGAGGTGCATCAAGAAGGGAATTTGGCACCCTTGAATTTTCTGTCAGAACCATAGAGGAATCATCTACTCTTTCATCCCCGATCCTTTCAATCATAAGAGAAAATAAGTTAATGCAAACTCTACTACATTTCACAGTTTTTACTTTTAATCTGCTTCCTCCACGTACTGGGCCTTCTCTTCGACTGGCATACTTTCGGCGGTATTTACATATCGAGAGATGAACGCGCATCACCATGAATAGTCTTTTCTCATTTTTGGTTTCATAATATTTTTTATAGTCTCCCAATTTTGTACAAAAAAGATTTTATTAATAGTGAGAACCCAAATTTAGCGAGTACATGATTATTGGCTTTCTGATAAACATGGTGTAACGGAAAATTTTGTTCGCCTGTTGGTAACGGAAAATCTGATTAAAATGCAAAATCTATAAAAATATTCCAATTGTGTTAAATTAGATTCTCTTCAAAAATTTCTAAGATAGAAATTAGATAACATTGAATTGAATAGAATCTTGGATATTATTGAATTGAAAATGATTCAAAGACAAATCCATTATCCAATTGTATTCTTTCTTCCATCACATACTACATCTTTTATATGAAAGTTTGAACAATCCCTACATGTAACAAAAGAGAAACTGCCATTTTTGGTATTTTTATTCTTACTCCAAACTCGAAAGAATCAATATGCGCCTATTCCCAAATCTGAGAAATTCGACCTTATTAGTCCATTAAGTGCTGTTAAGTTGATCAGTTATAGGTGATACAATTTCAAATAAATGTTTTATCCTCGGGTAAAGATGATCATGGGTGTCGCAATGTGGGGCGGGTCTAGCGAGTTGTTTCTGTGGAGAATTTACACATGATTTTATTCCACATGAGTTAGGAAAGTTTACTACAATGTTATTCTATTTATCAAACTTAGTGCAATTGTGTGAAACGACTGGGAAGAGACCAATTAAAATTTCCGGTCAACAACACTTGATAGTTAAAGTAATTTACAATAAAATCAAACTTAAAAATTAACTTGATTTTCAATATTCCGACAATTATTCATTTACATCATAGCTATGTAACTAGGCATGACTAGAATAGCATCAATTCAACACATTTAATAATAAGACAGGGAAAACTTTTTAATTGGATTTTATTTTTCAGAAAATCCCTGCTCTCAGCCGCCCGTATCGAAGAGATTTGTGATAACCCATTCCACACTTACAAGCCTTATAATGTCTGCAAATATGCTTATTATTTTCTCCAATAATGGATTTAAATTAAAATATACTTCAATTTCAAAAGAAAATTATTTCATCATTTAAATATGTTATAATAGTCAAGTACGCAACACGCTTTTGTTTTCGTGAATTTTTCTTACTTCAAAAATTGGGTATAGATAAGAAAAAGAATAATTTTTAAAAAGATCACAAAATTCCATTTAGCCTTCATCTTTTTTAAATTAAGGATACTGATTTGGCCAGAAGAGAGCGGACAGATTTACCCAATCCTTTCCTTAAAACAAAAGTGAAAGGACTCTCTGCACATAATTTGTTTAAAAAAAACTATAAAAATACCTAGGGATTAAGTACGTGTTTATAATATTTATTACACATTATTTATAAGAGAAAAAACAGTTAAAATAAGTAATATATTTATCTGATATACCCCAAACAGTGATGTGCCAATTGTCATTCATATGATCTCACTCTACCGACATAAAACTGGTTGAGAAGAGAAAATGCAAGAAGTGGCTGTGGCTCGTTTAATTGTAACAATTTTAGAATTTCACTTCGTTAAAATTATTTTAAGACTAATTTTTTGGTGATGTTTGTGGGGGAATAGCGGAGATATAGTGTGATTTTTCACCACGAATGTATGAATTATATTTATAATCGATTTAGAAAAAATAATTAAAATGATTGTATTTGGTAATGATTGATCTAAACAAGTGCTAATAATTTTTAACTAGTACTTACGATTATGACGGAATTAAATAAAATCGACCAGAGTGATTGCTGCCAAATCTGTTATTCTGTGCTGGAAAGAGAAACACACTGCACATTTCTCTCTTCTCACACATATTCTTGTAAACATAAACAAAAACTTTAGGTACCAACTCTTTGAAATTTATTTAATCACGTTACCATAGCAACAGTTGATAGTCAATACACATGGAGACGCATTGGTTTGAGTGGTGTCCAAATAATCGAATTTAATTTTCTTCAGCCAACAAAGAATAGTACACATTTGATATATTGCACAAGGAAGAAAACAAAATGGCGCAAAAGGATCCAGGAGATATAAAAAAATCTGCGTCGTCGGACTCAATTCTGTCTGATCCGGCGGAAGCTAAGAAGGCTGATGTTCAACCCACTGAAGAGAAGGTGAGAACACGCTATCGAACGGCGAGTTGAAGCACCCCACTCCGGGGCTTCTGAAGGTGCCAATCACAAGACGTCTTTACACAGCGTGGAAGGGCTTTCTTTACGGGGGGACTAATTTCTCAAAGCGGTGAGATTTTACATTTTTTTACGGGTACAGACTGTCACATTGGGAGGAAAGTAATGTTAATTGATTATGAATGCTCCTTTACTAAGGACTTCAAAAACGATTCGGTATACTCCTCTCAACATCAGTCAGTCATTTCCTGGTCCTTCTCCCAAAATATTTTTTGACCAAGATTGTTTCGCATTACTGTTACTTTTTTAACTTGTTACGTTGTGCAAAATTTAAGGAGAGTTTGTAATGTATGTACGTTATTTTATTTACAATATTTTTAAGAATTCTAAACGAACATTTAGATATCTCATTTTATAAACTGTGCTTTTATTCTCGTAGTTACTTTAAAAACTGTTTAGTCTCTTCAAAATGAAGGACTAAATCTAAAAAAAGTACTTGTATCGCAATACAAGCACTTAATGTATCGTATTTTATTCCCTATAGCTTTCTTTGGGTAGTAAAATGTTATCGTTTTGCGACGTTTTGTTCTGTTATGAGGGAACAAACTATATTAGAGTACATTTTATGTATATCACTTATAAATTTATAATTTTATGTAAGGTTTATGGCAAGTAAATTTATTTAAATTTTTTAAGAGTACACATATATGCTGAAATCTGTTTAACAAAAAATGGGAACAAATTTAGCTTTAAATCGCAAAAGTATCTCCCTGCGTGAAATCTGCCAACACCCTAGCCACAGCGATTATTAGCAGCTAAAATTAGAGCGTTGCAGTTCCGAAGGAGCACGTGTCGGTGCCTGGCACGTAGAGAACGCCTGACTCCTGCTGGTACGTACCAATCACTTTTCGAGTGTGGATTGCAGTGAAGGGCGGGGAACTTTGGAGTGAAATAAATGGCATTGAGGAAAG
Organism: Laupala kohalensis; assembly: GCA_002313205.1. Lineage (NCBI taxonomy): Eukaryota > Metazoa > Arthropoda > Insecta > Orthoptera > Trigonidiidae > Laupala > Laupala kohalensis. The sequence continues at coordinate 390,302 of NNCF01126469.1, forward strand.
GCGACGCGAGGAAGGGAGGAACCGTGCATAAAGAGAGGCTTCTTTGCGTGCGCAGAAGCAATAACAGGCTTTGAATTGCCTTCAAGCAGTGACGCAATTCAACGCCTTACCATTTTCCCTAACAGACAAAAAATAGGAAATTCATATCTCCCATAATAACTCTCTCTAAAAGATATACACTTGTACAGACAGTATTGTTTGGGATACAAAATCTTATAAATGATAATTCTATATTGTATAGATCATTCTATAGATAAGACTGTTAACGCTAACCCTACATTTCGCACAACACTGCGAGGAATGAATGAGGAAATTCTAACTACATTAGGAGCAAAGGTACAATTTAACTCATATGATAAATAATTGCATTTAGTTATAAATTTTTATTTAGAAGTTTTAGGAAAAAATACTAAACAAATTTAAATACATTAAGATGGAATACTTCCATAAAAATGGCAAATATATTGAAGTTCAAAGCACGATGTAACAGACATTAGTGAAAGTAAGCTACCGAGTGACAAAAATTGTATTTGAATTTTTATCTTAGTTTATGCGAGTTTTCTAAGACTACAAATCTCAGATAAATTGTAAGGTTTTTAGCTGCAGTTCATTGGAACCTTTATGAACTTTATATGAATTCGTTGAAGGTGAAATTCTGTACTCTGAAAGAAGCAGTTGAAATTGAAATGTAGAATGCTAGCCACAATGATGTTCTCTCGAGCAACAAATGTAGACATTTTACCCATATACTATCTGTAGCCATTGTGATGTAGGGGATGAACACAGAGTTAGTGATGACAAAAGAGCAATTTCATTCCCTAGCGCACATTATTTGCTAAACCTGAAAAGCTTTTTGATGATTAAATTAGTGGTGAAAAGATAGTTCGATAGACTATCGTTGACTCAATTACATTGACTGTTTATCCAGGTAAAGAACATTTTTGTAAGTTTCATTTTATTTACACAGAAGATATATTTTCATAATATTTTTACGTTATACAGCTTATTTCACAAAGCTTGTTAAATAAGAATTCGTTAACATCTCCCTTCGCACTAGAAATCTGGGTGAAAATTACATTTATTTCTCTTCAGTGCTGAAAAGTTCATACAGATCAGTTTACTATTGTTCTCGCTGTTATTCCTTACTAGATTTTCGCCTCTCATCATATTCATTTGATAATTAGTTTATTGAACATTATAGAGTAAAATGTACTCTGAGCTCGCTCATGCATTATTAAGAAGAGCGCTCTAGCTGTTTTGCAGGTATCATGTCAGGTATTCGCACGCGTTGTATTAAATGACAATGCGCACATATTATGCGTGAACTAAAATGGAATATAGTCGGTGGATTGAAGTCTGTAATGACGTACAAGAATAAAAAATAAAACTACGTTTTCCTACGTACGACTATCGTAATGATCGTTCAGCGTTGGTATTCAACGAACGTCGTAGAGCACTATTTCTTTCTATTTCCTATTGAGTCGTTTTGCTTCGAGTGACTACCGCTAGAGGAGTTTTCCACAAAGATATAAACGCTCACCGATTATCGTTCATCAATCATTGCGGTTGTCGCATCCAGGAAGACGAAGCTTTAGGCAAGGTAAATTCCATATTTGCCTGGAGATTAAATCAAAACCAATTAGGTAGTGTATATATCCCATACTCGTTTCTATGATTCTGTCATGGCTTTCACTAGTCAACAGTGGATATACCGGAGATGGAATAAACCAACCTGTTTTGAAATGTAACCCTATGAGTGTAAAATATTAAACGACGTGGCGTTACGGTTTCTCTTTTAACGGTCCGTCACACGAAAATAGAACAGCAAATGTTGATAATAACTCCACTTAAGCTTTGATATAAGGCCATATGATATTTCGTATTTCGATGACCGTTAACCGGTGTACGTTATTTGGTTTGGCGTCTAAGCACTACGCACAATTAGATATTGGTACGATTTAGAGAGTTACCTTTCTTCGCCTTACGTTAAGTCTTACAAAGAATTAAAAAGTTGTTTTTCGTGGATGAGACCATGATTAATAGTTTGCATGAGTTATCCAGATATTTTGCGAATTTTTGTTCCAGGGCTGTTTTAGAAGCTCATTTGATGGCACATAAAACATATTGAAACATAATTGAAAAGAGATGACGTGATCCGGCAGTATGATCTTCACAAATCTTCAAAATTTGTTCTTTCACAGACAAATGAACGCACGGTCCTAGGTATTACCACTATTAAAATTTGTACTATAATATTTACCATTCTAAAATACGTAACATTCTTTATTGTACATTTTTTGAACATCCACTTTGATAATTCACGAACCCTCCAATTATCTGCGTCTTCTGCTGCATGTGGTTTTAATGAAATCCAATGCAAAACTATATTTGAAGCAGTTATTGGCCATGATTTGAAGATATAAATCTCAAATACAAAAATTGGCATAAAAAGATGAGAAACCGAAATAATAATAACAAATGTCGCTTACAAGATTCATTGCCAACAAATTTAGGGAATTACCATTGCCAAAAACAGCCCCCGAACTTCCTGGCCCTCCATAATAGAAACTGAGTTTGTTTTTCAACCACAATTATTAATAGATCTGTAAACAATCAACAATACTGTAAATAACATCAACTATTTGTTATTTGTGTGACTGTATACTTGTCATTTATTGTTGCATAATAGCATAGTTGTCAAATGCATAGGGTACAGTAGTTTTCGTGCATTTGTTTTATTTGTGTGAGATAATTGTCTATGCTTATTTGATACACTCATTTCTGTTTGTTTTATTTATACATACTTCTAATTTCTCATTTTTTTACTTAACCTGTTATTTATTCTTCAAATTAATTTTGTTCTGTAAGCTCTTTTGCATTTTTTGTTGTATGTGCTATGTTTTCGAGTACGTTAACCGGAAGTGAAGTGATTTTTCACTATTTATAGATGCTTCAGCTGAAATAAACGGTCTCACTTCACTCGGACAATTTTACATTTTGCTCACCCTTGATTTTCAGTTATTTATCATTGAAAAATGAGCTATCTTGCTAAAAGTATAGCTTAGTTAGTCTACATATTTCCCGTTGCGAATATTTCGTAAACGTTTACACCCATTTACGATACGATATTATCTTCTGGGGCAATTACGTTCAGAGCGTCCAAACTTTCAGAATTCAAAAGAGGATTGTTCGGATAATTTGCAAATCTTCTCCCTAAACCACTGCATTTAAGAAATTAAATATTTTAACATTTCCTTGAATTTGTGTTAATGAAACTGTGGTGTTTGTTAAGACCGAATTACTGAAGCGCCACATACGAAACAGGCATGTTCACGAACACAATACTCGCAATGGGGATAATATTCATCGTCCTAGGGTGTCAACCGCTCGTTGTCAGAAAGGGGCAAATGATTTAGGAATCTTTTATATAATTCTGGAATTGTTCTATATAATTCCCTCCCCAAAATATATATTACTAAGTATATATAAGACATTACTAAATTGAATCTCTTCAAATGCACCAGTGCTTCTACGGTGTAAAAAGTTTATTTATTTTAATGAAAGTTAAAGTCCTCTTGTACTTTATCACGCCATTGCTGTAGTACTTTCAAAATAACTGTTAACAATTTCAAAACGATTTCTTGAATGCTTGAATTGTCTTATTATTCATATAAGGTTTTCTATATACTCAACCTTGGCACGGTTGTGTACATTAATTATGTAGCCCCATCTTGGCCCGGATTTTTCCCCGGTTCTCCTTCGGGTAGAGACTGATTTTGTATACAAACTTGCTAGTCTCTTACCTAGGGGCGGCATTGATTGAAATCTCGAATTTAGTGCATTTTAATAGTAACGATGTATAAACAATACTTTCAGAATAATCTATATGTTGACAATAATACGTACTTCTGAAAGATTTTTTTTGTGTTTTATCAAATATAAATTTGTTGGTATTATGTAAATTGTATATTACGTACCGAACTATTTGTTAGGAGTGTGTTGAAACGTTCAATCCACATCTGCCTTAGGACCCTTGATCGGAATTGATGGGATGGTTCCTTGCTTGCTTCCGGATAGTAAATTAGTTTATTGTCCTCCACATGGTCATATACGTTTGTAAATTTTTTTTGACAATAAATGTATTATTATCAAACTGATATCTGATTAATGAAACTTATTTTTATCGAAATGTTGGAACCTCTCGGACATTTCTCACCCTTCACGTTTTAGTGTAATAACTTAATTATTGCAATAAATTATGAAAGCAGAAAATATTGTTGTCTTTGGATCTTGTTACATTTCCAGTGGAGAATTCGCACGGTATTTGAATTCGGTCACGATACCAGAGCGCAGCACTCTTTAGTGTCAGCGTTGTACGAACAATCAGAAACATTCTGTCGGTTCATCAGGTACATTTTACGGATGTCATAGACACCTTAAATAACACACGATAAATCATAAATACTTCATAAATAGTATGTTGGTGGCACTCTAATAGCGACAAACTTTACACGTCGATTGATGAGTGAAAAAAAATGAAGAAAGTGACTATAATTTTCACTATAATCGCACTATAATTTTCCTTTTTCCTAACAGGAAAGGAAAGCATCTACTGGTAAATGTGAAATCCTCGGCTTGTTGCTGTGTATGATTTTAGATCCGATAATACTATATGGTGAATTACATACACATTATTTAAGAGGTAAGTTTCTGTAGCTTTGTTTTGGATATTTTACAACACTTCATATGACATGGAAGTAACCTACAAGAGTATATACTAATTCATTCACAGAGCGATAAGTTATAAATTATTCCATGTGAAATCAGACCAAATATGATGAATCTTTGATTTCAAAATGTTTGATCGCTCGAAATAATAGCTATATTCTTCGGTAGAAATGCAAGAAAATAAGAAAACACACGTTTTAATATCAATATTTTACGCCAAAATGTTTTTAAACTCTTCTTGTGAATGTTGATGACAATTTTGTTTGTTGTCGTTGACGAGCCCTAAAGGACCACAACAAAAATTGTTTGTCATTGTTTGCCTGATGATGACCCACAGTGGGTGTTGACACGCTGTCTCCATAACAGGGCTGTGTAATAATGTTGTTTTATTGAAGAATTAATATTCTAGATGTAATTAAAATATGGATCTATGAAATACGTATGCGGTTTTACATTTTGTAGTTTTACAGCGTATAAGAAGCTCAAGAGCAATGATTTTAAACTCGGTCCCATCTTGAAGGATATTACACTTTACACGATCGAGGAAGTAAAATATCATTACTAATAAATAGGTAAATGAAGTAACACATGATGAAATTTAACCTCTAATACGATGGTTATGCATTAACCTGTGTTTGTTGCGTTCAAGAGCATTTGACTTCAGAGTGTACATCGTCTATTTCTGAACCAAAGAAAATAATCTTCACACGGATATGACGAGGCGTTTGCCAAGAATAATTTAATTCCCCTGTTCAAAACTCTCCTCTGCTTCTTTTCACTCCTAAATTTACACATGTTATCCGAGAAGTATTTATTGCAACTCTACTTCTTTTTACAGAAGAAAGTGAACCTTTATAGCGGTGGGAGCCTTTGCGACCCAACGAACACTTCGAAAACGCCAACAACAAGCTCAACGTAAATTTTCAATATTATTAATAATATTACTACTCTTGTTCCCCCCCCCACCAAGAAAAAAAGAAGGCAATTAAAACAAACAAATGCAATGGATTGACATCCCAAGAATACAAATTTCTCCCAAAAACCATCACCGTTTATAGCATATCTCAAAACTCTATGACGAACCACTCGAGATTATACAATTATATCCATAAGTATAAAACAAATATCCGAAAATTTAAACCCTTGCCTCCTTTAAACATGACCTTTAATTGTGATGCTGTTTAGCATTCGTTGTTATTTAGTGTCCATTTAAAAAGCTCGTTTACACAAACATGCTTGTATCTTAATTAGTGTGTAATATTTAGAGAAAATTCAATAAAAAACATTCCAATCCGTCCCTTTCAAATTGGAATTTCGTAGGGTTTTCTGAATAAGTTTTTACTGTACCTAACATCCCGTGTAAATTTCGTATTTTTATCTGTAATAATTTGTCTCTCTTCTTGATTGATGTGTCAGACAAGGAATCAAACTTTTTCTTTTCTTTCACACATTTAACATTGAAATATAAAAATTAAACTTTAAAGTAGTATATTTAATAATTTTTACATCCAAAAACCGAGATAATTTCAATTATTTCGTCAAATATCGCGGCTGTAGTATAGTAATATCACGAAATACACGACAGATGGAACTGAGTGATAACCGTGTAAAGGTGCTTATCACCTGAACGAGGAAACAAATGAACTTGATTTCATTTTTGTAGCTATCGAGGTACCAAACCTAGGCAGATATTTGCGCTACCGGGTTACCACTTGAGAGCAACACTGTCACGCTGTGTACGGGGCTTTTTGGCGCTGGTTGATTTTGCTCTGTGACGTGTTAACTGCATTTACGGGCATGATAAGCAGCCAAGGATATCCACGATAAAGAAAGCACTGAGGAGAAAAGTTTAGGCGCGGAAGAACTCATCAATCGCTAAAAATTGATAAAAAAGAAGTCAAAGTCATTATAATACTGTTTTTATATTTTTCTATTCCTTTCGTCACAAAGCGGAGTCCGGCTAAGGAACAATGGAGTCGAACTGCAGAAATGTATATGTATGTTGATAAATGAATAAAACTTTTTGATTTTCGTTAATAAGGGCTTTACTTAAATTACTTAAGTTATTAAACAATTTTTGGTAGCCTGATTGTGAATTTTTGTTGGTGTAGAGAACGTACTAATTTTGTTCTAGTCAGAACTGTTGTTTTTCATGGCAGCGAGGAAACAAACAGCCATTTGAATGGTCTTTTATGAATGTTGCGAAAGGTCCCACGCATGTTTAGGGAGGGACAGATAGTTTCCAGCTATTTAACGAATAATGCATGTATATCGGGTTTCCGAGATCATGGCGTTACCTTCAACAAACTATGACTCGCTTAATATTGCATCTGCAGAAATGAGTAAAACTCACATTACTATCTTTTATATTATTTTCATTTTTCTTTCCTACACATTTTTCGCTTATGTATGGATTCTAGAGTTATTTACGAAAAAGCAATTGTCATACACCTTTTCTTGCTAAAAATTGTAAAACTTTATAGTATATATCTGAAAAATTACGCAATTTTCGTGAAAAAGTATATAACATATAGTTTAATAATTATATAGTAATAATTAAGTTCTCTACTAATTTCCAGGTTATTGTGAATTTTTAATTTATTATCCGCGTGGTGTAATACTTACCCTCGGCGGTCAAGAGGTCAAAAGGTTTTTGAATTGTTAACGAAAAACCTTTCTTAACAAAAATCACAAGGTTTTATTCATTTACCTAGAGATAACCAACGTTCCGCGGGCAAGTGGTTTATTAAAATGTTTAAGAATTATGTTCATTTAGTCTGTAATGCGTCTGCTAATTTTGAAAGCAGTTTTACCAGCACTGGGACGTACGAATCCTCAGTAAAATAAAACATACTCTCTTGCAGTTGGGAACAGAAGGGTACTTCCGAGAGGTCATTTTTATCCTAACATGCAGCGAACGAGCGCTACAAGCAGGCTACGAGTGCCTGCTCGTGCCGCTCTCAGGTCGCTCCACATAGCGCAGTAGCTGCCATCCATAGCGATCGGTAGGCAACAGGGAACTGACACAGAGCCAGCACCAAAAAGCCCTGTACTGGTGCTATTTCCGCTTATCACCATATATCAGCCACTTTGCGCGGTGGAGCGAATAACCCACATAATATAACTCTTACTCTGACTGCCGAACCGAAAAAGAGTGCGCGGAGGTGAAAGAGGAGGAAAATAAACAGTATTCTGAAAACATTTGTCATTCAGATCGACGGGTCCACTACTCCGGTGCACATCCACGGATTTCCACACCGACCACCGAAGTAGAGGAAGATAGGGTTCAGTGGATCATTTTTTTCGAAAGTGTTTTAAGTCTACTTTTTCACTTTAAAATAACCAGTTTTTTAATAAAATCCTGTAACATTTATCTAATTTTAAAAAATAATGACAAACACGGCTATTAGGAAGCTTAGTAATGAAATAAACAGGTTTAAAAAAATAGGGCTTGTTCCACTGTAACCTATGCTAGGGTCACGTTGAATCAGTGATTTGGGGTACAATGAATCGTATGACATTCACTGAATCATGATTATTTACTGTATAGTAAAACATTTTACTTCAAAATAACTCTTTATTATTAAACTTAATTATTATTTATACTTCATAAGACTTTTTGCAGGAAGTTAGTCTCAAAATATTTTTATTATTAACTATAAAACGGATCAAAATCACAAACTTTTTAGACAAGACAATTAGTTTTTTTATATAAAAGAATATAGACACATCTGCTCTCATTACATTACAAAACTTACGCACATAATTACTGTTTTTTCTATCGAATGTGGTGGAACCGCCATGCCGTTGTCTTCAGTCAAATTCAGAGTCTGGACGCGTACGTGCAACTCATGATGATCTCAAATCAGGAGACCAGGATAATCTTTTCTGTTATTTGTGTGGGTTATAAAATGCTGAAGAGTCTTCACAAACACCTCCCCGTTCATCCATGCAATTTGTAAGACTAGGCGCAAAGTCCACCTAGAGCATCTTAAATCATATGATGTTTGAAATGGGAAATAACTGGGAAATATCATTACTGGAGGTAATGCGTACCCTAAAGCATTTACAACATAGCATTTGGTCACTAGATTACCTCTTTCTGCGCTGGTTACTTTCTATGCTCGTATTTGTCCTTTAACTGCCAATAACCTGGCAGACTTTTTGAACGGTCATAGTACCCAAGATGTACACTCTGGTTCCATTGCCGAACACTTCTAGTCTCGGCATAACATTTTCTAAATTGTCTAAAAACATTTCACAAAGTCGTGGTTGAACGTCGAGAGCCGATTAAAACTGCATTCTTTAGGCGTTCTGAGGCTAATATTAGTGTATCTTTTCGTGAAGCTGTAAAAGCATTTGATTCCTACCAGCTTTGTTTCATGCCATTTTTATGGCACTTTCATGTTGTTTATTATTGCCACTTCCAACGCTAGTCTGTTTGTATCAAGTATGGTAGTCCATATCACTTTTCCATATTTCGACAAAGAAACAATCAAGTCCTTTTCTTGAGCATTCGCGAAAATTTTTCGCACAGAACAATTTGGTAGAATTATTTCGATTTTGAGACGTTAATAGGATCTTGAGACGATGATATTTTTATTTGTTTGTGATATCTGTTTAGTTCTGTGAAAGGTATATTCGTTGATCTTGAAACACCTTTTACTTTTTTGCCCATCGGATATCTTTTTAAAGCAGCACCTATTTCAGCGTCTGTGTGGGCACCAATATTGGACTTCCTCTTCCTGTTTCGTGGCAATTTTAGTTTTTGATCAACAGTGGTTTCGACACTATATCTCATGGTTTACATCGCCATCCACTGTAACCCAATACAAAGCGATTTACTGTTCCCCATTGATAATAATTGCAGAAAAAATCATAGAAAATTATATAACGTGAGACTGAAATAGAGCAATAAAATACCTCTACATATGGTAAAGAATATCAAAATGTATTAAATCCTTCACAATTGCTACTCTTGTACAAGCTAAAGGTTTTTACCAGACACATAAAAGAATACTTTCGTACTTACTCGGTGTCCGCGGCGCTGCGACATGATTTTCTACTTCTACACTGAGATGACATTTTATGCGGCAGTAGGAGGAGTGTAAGAACTAATGTCGCAAGCGCGTACGTGTGAGTGTGTGTGCCCTTCGTTGTAAATGAGAGTGGACAGTGGGTTACAGTGGTTGAATCAGTAGTTAACGAACCACTGTGACCCGCGATCCACTGTAACCCACTCTCGCCTACAACGAAGGGCGAATGAGCGGTGAAGCAGTTTTCATGGAAGATGCGACCATCCCACCCCATTAACAGACCCAGCCAAAATTTTGCAGGCTGATTAGTAGCTGCCGAGCGAGAGTGGGACTTACGTTGCGCGTCTTGTATCCGCCCGTTCCTTCTCTCCGGGTTTTCAACGTAATGAAGTCACAGCGTCCACACGGCATGCAGTTTGGGTGCTGAAACGGGCACAAGGTTGTTTGCCGCGTCTCAGCGACTGGTCCGCACTTGTATGCTCGCCTCGCCTTGGTTCCGTTCGTATGTTGCCTCGTTCAGATGTGAAAGCATCTTTTCAAATTCACGTAACGCAGGGTACAATTTTGCTTGTAAAAATCTACAAATTATGTGTGATTGAGACCAGAGATAAAAGAAAACAATAACTTAGAAAAAAATGTTTAACAAAAAATTAGATAATTCAACAAATTCTATTATTATGGATTGCAAAAATGCAACACCATCGTGTTCTGATTAGCAGAACATTTTGCACTCTGACTTGATTGTCACGCCATTATTTTGATATTATTTCCATTTCAACGATAAAACCATGATGTTTAAGAATGATGCACGAAAATTGAGCATTTTTCACAGATTCCAGAACTTTCTGTTGCTTGTTTAATTGTTCTGATTGTTGATTCCGGTAGATCAAACTTCTTTGACAATACACAAAAAAATATTTTTGCAATGACGTTTTTGATAATGTTATGTTCACATTCCAAAGATAATTTTTTCCTTTTCATGCTCGATGATACTTAGTTTGGATGACATTGTAGAGTGTAGACATCTAGCCTCCGTAGTGTAACAAAATAAGAAACAAAGGAAAGAGATTGAGTGAGCCACACGTTCTGGGCGCCAAATTGTAACATAATAAGAAATTTAGAAGGGAACCAAAACGAAAAATGAGCATGGGTTAAAATGAAGGTGTAATGGCTCACACTCATTCACGTACGGTTAGTCATTCCTTCTCTGGGTTCGTACCTGTATTTTAAATCAAATGAAGAACACATTCTGGGGTTCCTACTAAGGAAAACGCGTCATAAACAAATTAACTCATTGATTTTAATCTTAAAACACAACCAAAATAACACCCTTTTACATCCCCCAAAAAGACACACATTATACACTGAATTTAACACTATTATTCTTATCAGAAACAAAACAAAAAAAACCTTTGCGAAAATTACATTACAATACAATTAGGATTCATTAACCCTTTTACGATCACTGCCCATAGTTCCTCAGTAGATAAAAAGTTCAATAGTTCAATGCTTCATCATTTGTCTATAATTAACTGGTCTTCTCGCCACTGCGCCTATTATCTATTGTTGGATGCAATCAACGTTTACGTTCTACCTTGCAAGTGGACAGATCAATCAGTCGATGTGAAGAATGGAGAGCCTACTTCTAGACGGCACTTCAGCAGGTCATCAACGGCTCGGATAGTTGCTCCAACAGGTGATGTTATCATTTCCCAGAAAACACCGGCTCGTTCCTCGAACTGGATTCCCAAAAGCTTACGGAATCCTCCGTGCGAAATACCATGACCGAACACCTGAAGCGTTATCGGATCGAATGAAGAGGTCAACTCGGTTGGATGTCTAATAACGTTGTTGTTACAACATAATGTTTAGCGTTAGCACATCCTCCAACGCAAAGTTCAGTAAAATAGATTGTCGAGCAACTGGCTGTCACCGAATAATCTTCGAAAGACTTTATATATGACTCAACGTCTGAGCGTCTGAGCGAACTTTTGTACAGTGCTTCTAACTAGAAGCACGAACGAAAATGCTGTATGATCCGAACGTGAGCGAGAGCGTACGAAAAATACTCTGTGCTCTGAGCCACGTCTCGACTGAAAAATTTCTAGGATGTGAGCTGTCTCCTCCCGAACGAAAAACTACAAGATGTGAGCTTGTCTCGACCGAAAAATTTTATAAGATGATATGAGCTGTGCGAGCGAAAAACGCTCTAGAATGATCTGACCGAAACTCCCAAGATGTGAGAACAATTTTGATTTTGCTGTTGCTTAAATGAGTTTTCTCCCACCATGTCGCCTTACCATTTCCACCCACGATCTACAATTTTGAATAGTCACATGACTGATTTTTCCAATAACATCGAGCTCCCCACTTCTCGACGTCACTCGTCAGTGGTTAGATTCGACTCGATTTAGTACTCTCAGGGCCAACCCATGAACAGGATTTTTGAAGTTTCTGATTCTCAACGAACTTCTTTAAACCGTCGTCTCTGGGCGGTTTCTACGCGGCGGCATTTATCATCAAAGGCGTGGTTTGTTTACGTCGCCCGCCCTTTAAAACTTTCCACCCTATAACATCTGGTGGCACGCCCCAACACTGGTCGCTGGGCGCTCTCCCACACTCCCAAGCTTCTATTGTATTCCTTTAAAGTTGTAAACCTTTTTGTACCCTGGATCACTGCAAGTTTCAACTCGTACCGACGCGACCTCTTGTCTCTTTTGAAGACGTGCGAATTTCTGTTGCTTTTCTTTCTAAGAACTGCGTGTTATGTTCGCAAGACAAATACATTTCAACGGTCGAAAACTCTCTCTCCCTTTGTCGTCACCGCCCCTGCTCGTGGCAGCCGTTCGCTTATGATATTTGAACCGAAAATAATCAATTAAATGTGATTATTTATTGTAAATTAATCAAATCTTACAGTAGATATAACGAACACAAAATAATTTGTAGTAATGTGTCGAAACGAGAGTTGCGCGGCGCTCAAAGACGAATCGGTGATAAGTAAAAATCGCGTAACTGAGGATTCGCGTAAGGTGGGGTTGGCGTAAGTCGGGGTATTATTTTGGGTATTATATTGGTTGTTGTCATAAGTGTGCTCCAGATTGAATGATTAGAATAGGTATTCGTGCCTGTTTTGCGGGTTTAAAAAGGCATATAATTACAAGTATCTCTTTACCCGACTGTGTGCGTAAAAAATTGACTTATTGTGGTCAATAAGGGTGGAAAATTATTTTTATGATGAGTTTTATGGTGCTCATTGGTTAAGTAAAACAAGTGCATGGAAACGTGTGTCTTCGAGGAGCATAAGTAATTAAATTTATATGAGAGGCAAGAAGAGGGTATTTGAAGTACTCTAGGAAATTTTGAGGTTGATTGGAATAATAATGTGGAAGGTAGAATGCGAAACGAGACAACATCCATGAAACACTGGTCATATAAATAAGCTGAAAATAAGGTAGCCCTTTGACGGAAGGCTTTTGAATTAGTATGAAAGTTAGCTAATTAGATGTATTGCCCTCTTCAACAAAAAATTCGATGAAAATCGATGCTAATACCTATAAAAACATCGTAAATATATTTTTCCAAGAAAGGCCATATGCGTTTAGAAAGCTGCACAGAATACCCCGAGTATGACGCCTACAATATGTAGAAGGTAAAACGGGCTATACCAAGTGTATCACCAATAGTATATGGTTAAATAGTCTACTGTATGTGTCAGAAATCAGCGCATAATACGGAGGCGTGTGGAAATATACGTGTAACACATAAAATTACCTCTACAACCTAACTGCTCACCGCGATTGCTGTGAAAGTGAGAGGGTGGGTGTAGAGGTATAACTTACTGAATCTCCATACTGAATTTAAACCAAATCGGATGAGCCGTTTGGACGGGAAATATGAACAAGGTGTGCTAGATTAAAGTGCATTTTTTATTCATTCACTATAACATGAGAATGTATGAGTGCAGGACAAAGAGATAAAGCATATGGTGATATGAAGAGTTTTAAGTGATGAGAAACCTGGAACAATGAGCATAAGAGTTATTAGAAACAATCTTATTTATGAAGAGAATAAAATTATAAAAACATGGAAGAATTACCTATAATCACTACACAAAGGGGATGATCAGGTATTCGTATTAGAGTAGTAAAATCAGGTGGATCAAGAAGATTTAAGAGAACCAATTTTGGAAACAGACTTTATGAACCACTCCAAGAAATGAAAGAGAGGAAGGCTCCAGGCGTTGATGCTATACCGGTGGAACAATTCAAATGATCGTGGCCCAACATGAAAAAAGCATTATTTAAACAAGCATGTAATATTTACAATAATGGGAGATTGCCCGAAGATTTTAACAAGTGCATCATTGTGCCTATACCAAAGAAATCAAACGCTCAATCATGCGAAGAATACATAACTTTAAGCTTAGCGGGACATGTATCCAAAAATAGTTACAAGGATTATTCTCTGGAGAAATCAAAACAAAAAAGAGGAAAACCTAACTGACGGCCAGTTCGGTTTTAGGAAATATATGGGAACGAGAGAAGATATTTTGACTCTAAGACGAGTAATTGAAAAACAATTCAGGAAAGATAAGCTACCATTTATAGCGTTTATTGATTGGGAAAAGACTTTCGACAGCGTAAACTGGAAAGTAACTTTTGATTTACTGCATGAAATTGGTATTAGTTTCAGAGAGAGAAGAATTATTCACAATATTTGTCAAAATGAAAGAGGTATAATCATTGTGGAAATGCAAAACGAACGAAGTAAGACAATGGTGTTCTTTCACCTCTTATACAACCTCTATATTGTAAGATTTTATTAATTCTAGTTATTAATCATAGAAATCAGCTTTGTTTTGGCATTATAAAGACGTAGAACGAGCGACAGAGCGGGGGAGGAGTGCCTCCTCACTCCACTAAATTTAAAAGGCATCCGTTGAGAAATGTTTGCGTGAGAAATACTACGCATTTCGCTGTTTCAAAAGGAGACCAGCCACAGGAGTTTGAAAGAGAGCGTCTGCGACAAGCCAGGACCCGTCGAAAAAAGGTTTTATGATGGTAAAGAAATCGTAGACAGGCGGGTGTTTGAGTAAAGGACTCAGACGGTCGTACGACCAGGGAGTGTTAAAGGGGCACGCAGGCACGAAATAAACAAGACATGTCGTTGGAGTAATAACCGTTTCGAAACAGCGGTTGAGAAGCGTTCAAATATACTTCCAGAGATTGGCGCAACGAGTAACAAAATGTACTTAAAATTTCCAATCGGAACTGAGACGCAGGAGAGGGAATATCTATCTTATTGGGATTAGTGGTCACGTGGCGATTCAAAATTTGAGAGGTTTAGGACGTGTGAAGAGGGGCCTAGTGGGAGGAAGGCTCATTTATACGGCTGCAGAAGCAAAATTCGAGGCGTTAGAGAGAAAGATTATTATATGTTCTTACTGGATATTTGCTGATAGTTCATAACTCAGATGAGATTTTTCGCTCTGATGTTATTATTCGAGTCAGCTGACGTTTGTGCGCTCATGGCTGATATTCTCAGTTTTGAGTTTTTTCAGCGCATACGATTTTTCGAGCTAAGTCTTTAGTTTCTTTTTCGGCGATCATTTTTCGGCTACAGATTCTAAATCTGATAGACTTTCATGTTATTCGTACGGAGAATCGGTCCAATTGATGGACTCATCCGAGACGCCGTCATCAACAATTCAAGTCGGGCAATGATGATTCGTGTTCGCACTTTACCTGATGGCATCCAGACCGCTTAGTTTGGGGAGAAATTCACCACCGTTCAAGCCTTCAAGTCATGACGTCATCAACCAGGGAACCAGGCCGGTTTCCCTTGATGTCAATGCACCTTGCGCTCACCGCTGTACTTGATTTGTCATCTGAGTGAGTAATTTAGTAACTGTTGGTTGCATCCAACACCTATTGTCATGCGCTGTTGCGAGAAGACTACTGTGGTTTTTGTTGTCAAAGCGGCCCAAAACTTTGAACTTTTGAAATTAATGAATCGTGAAGAGGGGCCATTCGTTAAAGAAGAATATAGCCTAATTCTGTTTTCCATGTTAATCGTAAAATGTAGCTTGTTTTCAAGAAGCCAAATTTGCTCGTAACATCAATGTTATTGGTATTTGTTTATGAAAAAAAGATTTCAATGTGGTTTATAAATTTAATTTGTTTAAATGCACATTGTTGTTGAGAAGCCGAACCCGGCGGTAAAGTCAGTGGATTTTGTGTTTTATATGTTTGCAGGAAATTACGTGTGATTTTGGGGGTAACTGAGGGTGTTCATACTGTATGTGTCTTTAATGCTAATTAAAATTAATGAGTTAATTTGTCAATTAAGCGTTTTCCTGTCTATGGAACCCCAGTATGGTCATTTCCCTTGACTGATAATAACACGAACCCAACCACGAATGAACCCCTGAGTAAGAGCTAGTCGAGGCAAAGAAAGTTATATTAATTAATAAATAAATTTTTGATTGTACTCAGGTACATTTTTTTGAATCCAATTTTCGTTATGCTACAATTTACAAAGTGCTTTGGATAGAACTGAAGAGAAGGTTAATGTAAGTTTAACTATTCAAGGCAAAAAAATAGACATGATTAGATTTACAGATTACATTGCTATAGATACGGAAAGGGAGCAAGACCTTTAAAAAAATAAATCAGATGGACAGAGTATTAAAGAAAGATTGAAAGAGAAGTTAAATAAACAGGAGACAAAAATTCTTGTCTGCAGCAAAATGGCATGAAATACAACGAGGATAACAATAGAAGGGGAATCAATCCAATAAGTTGATGAATTCAAATATTTATGTAGTTTAATCACAAAGGATTGGAGAAGCATGCAAGAAATAAAAGGTAGACTGCCACAGGCTATAATAGCATTTCATAATTAGAACAATTTATTCACATCAAACTGTGTAAGTCTTGAAAGAAGGAAGGACCTAATAAAAACATTTGTATTGTGGCAGAACGGGATTGAAAAGATTAATTAATAATATAATATTTAATTTAAAATTTAAGCGCCTCGGCTAGCTCCTCTCAGGGTTCCACAATCTTGACGGGGTTTGATTTTTATCAGAAGGAAAGGACTATTCAATGGTTCCACTGAAGGAAAACGCAAGACAAATAAATCCATTCATAAAAAACTATTTTTAATCACAAAAACATCCCCTAAGTAATTTTCCCCCAAAAGACACAAATAAAAATCAATCATATATAGACGCGCTAATGCCATAGTGGCCACATTCCCACCAAAAGACACACATGAAAATCACTGGCTTTACCATTTTACATTCACTAACTATCAAGCTTATCAACATTTATCCTAACCAAAAAAATAAACATTCACTGTTTTTAACTCTATTCAACTTTAAACTACAATTACACATTCATTTCTTGTAACAAAGTTAAGCACTGATTTTACTCCTAATTCCTCCTCATTAACAGTTTAATTGAACTTCTTCTGAGTTCCAATAGTTCACTGATTCTACTTGGCATACCTCTCTGAGCGACAGAGTTTAATCAAGGCACTCATTTAGTTCAAAGTTCTCGCTCATACTGGTAGCTACTATCAACACTTAATGACGCGCTAGCGCAATGCGACGTTGGCTTTCAAATTCACCAGCAATCGCACAATACCTGACCAAGATGACGGACCATTGGAAAGCAGTAGAGGTGGATCCCTCACGGACGTCAGCACGGCGCCCTCTCGGATTATCTGCGACCAGCGTCGATCAGCTTCCGCGTTTACCGCGTCCGTCCAGTTATCACCCGAAAAACGCTCCGACAAACTTATCAAAAGAACTCGAGTAATCGGCACTGCATGAGTACGATTCGGAAGCGTATGCTGACGAAAGACTTGTACGAGTTTTTGACGAGCATCTATCTAAATGCTGACGAAAAATCTTGTATCTCAGAAAAAACGTTGAGGTAAGCTGACGAAACATCTAAGTCAGCGGAAAACATCTATCTGATCGCGATCTGATAAGCATCTGCTGCGACAAAAATATCTGGGAGCTGACGAAGCATCTAAGCGAAAAACTTCTATGTGAGCTCCGATGAAAACTGTCACGCCAAAAAATCTAAGTGATCACGACGAAAAACTTAGATGTGAGCTGAACACATCTGAGCGCTGCCGAAAAAAATCTATGTGAGATAAAATATGTGTGCGTGATCTGAGCAGCATCTGAGTAGCACCTGATCGGCTACGAAAAACATCGATGTGAGAACGAAATCTATGTGAGCCGCGTGAGCATCTGAGCGACCGCGACGAAAAACTTGTATGTGAGATGTGAGTTGTGAGAGCGAAATTTAGTTTACTTTGCCTTAAATGGGCTCTATCCCTACTCTTTTCCCAAAAATCTTCAAAATTTTAAATCCCACGTGATCGAAAACTCCCAATGCCGAAATGATTCCCCCCTCTTACGCCTCGACTCTCATTGGAACATTTTTAAAGGGCTTCAACTACTTTCTAGAACTTTCTCAACGA
This sequence comes from Laupala kohalensis, assembly GCA_002313205.1. Taxonomy (NCBI): domain Eukaryota; kingdom Metazoa; phylum Arthropoda; class Insecta; order Orthoptera; family Trigonidiidae; genus Laupala; species Laupala kohalensis. The sequence goes on from NNCF01126469.1 coordinate 408,568, forward strand.
CGTTTTACTTTTAACGATTTTTCACACAAGTTCGTACTTGTTTCTACTCTCCGCACATCTGGGGTTTATTAAGTCGGGTCGGGTCTCTTTCGTCCCATCCCCTCGCTAGCGTGCGATTTCTAAAAACGTCATAAATTTCACTTGATGTTAAAGGACGCCGACGAAGCCTGGGCCACCGGCCGCCTGCGACCGCGGTCCTCCGTCAACCTCCAACGAACATTCTTTTAAATTTCTAGGCTCTTTCTTTCTTTTAAACTTCGTAATTTCGTAACATGGATGATTAAATTGATAATTAATTCGTGAATTATTCAAATCTCACAGTATAGAGTATCGCCATCTATGGAAGCGAGAAATTGGGAAAGAAGAAACAAGGAGTATAGTGTCTTTTGAAACATGTTGCTACAGGAGGATAAAGGGTGAAAAGGGTAACAAAAGGAAAAGGTGTTTAAAAGAGTGGGAGAGAACAGAAGTTTGCTGAAGTAATTAAAAAGATAAATGGCAAAATTTATAGGACACATACGTCGACATGAATGAATAGTTAAAATCGTGGTAGAGGATCAGACTAAAGGAAGACAACTGTAGAGGAATAAATAAAACAGATAAATACTGACATGGGATGGGGTTTCTCGGAGCTGAAAAGAAAAGAAGAGAAGCGCGAAGAATAGAGCTGCTGCCAACCAGCCTGACGGCTTCTAATCTAAAGAAAATGAAAGAAGAAAAATTGATAATGATTTGACACATCAGGGTGGGGTAAAAGGTGATTTGTTCAGTACATCTTGGTGGACAATTTTTATATGAAACATTTTCGGCACAAGTTAAAATGGATGTTATAGGAGAGCAAGACGGATCGTCGAATAGAAGTCTTCAAAAGACTGAATTGTCCTGTGAAATAAGAGGATTCTTTCTTGCCAAAAAGGAATGTTCTATAATGAAGCAATAAAAAATATATACGTAATTACACAATAATTCCAAGAACAGCATATTTGTTTGAAAACTACGGTTGACATAGAAGAGTTTTCGGGAGGAACGATGGTGGCGGTTAAAGTGAAGAAAAAGCATTGACGTTACTGACCAAGGTGGTTGTTGGGGAAACAATGTCTTGGATGGGGGTGGGGGATTCCCTGGATGCTTCAACGGCTCCAAGTTATGCCTGAAGTGGCACAATGGTGTATAACGGGACCCCACTGGAAACTCGAACACGGAAAGGGAAGAAAAGGGGAGTTGATATAGAACTCATCGAAGAGATTGCAGAACAGAAGATGGATATAGAATATCTCCAGAAAATAGTCACATATCTAAGAGATTTTTACAGAAGATACATTTTGGCGTTCACACAGATCGAAGATCGAAGACTAAGGGGCTAATGCAGACCACGTGTCACATACATTTTTTGTGGGGTTTTACGGCTCATCGATGTCATTAGAGCCCTAAAATTCTGTACAGGTAGGAAAATTAAGTTACGCACTAAGGAGAGCCAACATGATTCTCCCAACGTGTGGGACTCACCGAATGACTCAACCATACCCACTAAAACCCTCCTGAATTACAATATATCAAAACATATCTCAAAACATTTTTTTAATAAATGAAAAGAAAATAACGAGGAAAATGAAAGATACCCTAGCCCTAATAGCATCGGGATTGAAAACAACAAGAGGTGACCAAGGAAGGTCAGGAAAGAGAAAGGGAGGAGCCTCGCACAAGTGCCGCATATGTAGTGTCACATGTGCAGCACTTGCGGGTGGGAAAATTTCTCAAAAGAAGATAATCTTACGTAATAAGAATAACACAGTACAAGAAGAAGCGCATCTATATAGCAAAGACACAGCACTATATAGCAGAGGCACTATTACAGCACAAGACAGAGCCCTTAAATGTAATAGCTACTCCTGTTGCGCGCAATGATCTTCTTGTACATAAGCAGGTTGAGCGAAGAGAGAATATTATAAAGGACATTATTGATGACAGCGCGGAAATTGCAATAGGAAATATCCGTCTTATGGCACCGAAAATTTAAGTTTATGGAGTGGAAAAGGGACTTGAAAATGATTTCGACGACAAAATTTTTCAGAGAATGCATTAGAAGAAGATCAAGAAAAAATTGTTACAAGTATGTGTCGGGGAAGATTTTTTATTGCTTCACATATCTCAATGCTGAGGTTGCTTCGCAATAAAATTCTACCTCTTCAAAATAAATATTCACAGGTTGAACAGAACAAGATTGTATTATGTAGGATTGATACGAACAAGTTATTTAATCGTAAATAATTAATAACATCAGTTTGGCAATCACAGGCGTTGAAAGCTTTGTAAAATGATGTCTTTTCCTCGTTTAACTCACTACTGTCGGTAAGTAGGTTGTCGTTGAAGAAGTTCTTTTCTTCGTCACGAGATGGTGTCACTGGTGGTCTATCCTGAATTGGTTAGCCGATGAAGTACGATATTTCTGCGCGTAGCGACGCTGCTGGTTAAGCTTCTGCGTAGCCTCGTAGGATGGCGCGTCGTGTCCTCGGACCGTGGAAGTAGATCCACTGTTGACTGTGCGAGGGCGCTTCGCGATGGTGTTTCGAAGTTAGAGATAACTTCGCTGCAGTCCACGAGATAGAACCTCGTGGTTCTTCGAAGGTGGAAAGTAATTCAATCACCAGTCGAAAGTGATTTTCTGAACATAGAATATTTCGACGTTTGTAGGATGAATATTATCCAGTCACAAGTTGAAGACGATTTCTTGAAGATAGAATATTTCGGCGCTGCGAAGAGCCTCGTGATTCTTGGAAGTTGGGAAATAATTCAATCACCAGTCAAAAGTGATTTCCTGAACATAGAATATTTCGACGTTTGTAGGATGAATATTATCCAGTCACAAGTCGAAGACGATTTCTTGAAGATAGAATATTTCGGCGCTCGTGTGATAAAAATCAGTCAGTCACAAGTCCAAGACGATTTCTTGAAGATAGAATATTTCTCACAGAGCCGAGTTTCGACTTAGAATAATTCGCAGAGCTGAGTAACTGGTTTTTGAGGTTAAAATTGGATCCGATGTTCACTCGACCAGTTCTTTCGTCGTACTGAGCTTGTGCCTTTTGCTATAAGCTAAACTTTGACAACTGACGACGTTGGCGACGTAACACTAGCTCGAGTTTATCTATTGAGGTTCTCTCGAAGGTTCTTAATAAGCTGACCCACTTTCTCTAAGTATTTTGGTGTTACACGCGCGTGCCACGGAATCTTCTAATGTTTACGATGTAGAGAGTCCCTTGCGTCTTACGCTGAGTATTTGATGAGAATTCGTCATGACGACCAGTATAAACAACATGGCGTCCGTTCTTGTGACATCATGCAATCTTCCGTGTGTTAATTACATGAGCGAGTTCGTCATACGTATGAAGGTATGTGTTGTGCTGTATATGTAGGAATGTTTCCTACATATGGAAGGAAGAATGGAAAATATAAGATACTACTACCGGATTTTTTATTATACATCCCTGACTTCTAATAGCTGTGGAGAGTACAAAAAATTCACTGGAAAACACAGTTACCACTAATTGATTTGTAATTTTTTTATGCATATACACAAGTAAAAAACTTGGTTTTATGAATGAGTGTTAATTTTTTAAAACCTAAAACGTTTCAAAAAGCGTATATTCAGTCGTCAGCTGAGGAGTCAGTCCTGTTAAAGGTATACAAGTCAGAGGAGTGATACGCCCGATAACAACGCGCATGACTGAAATCCATCGCTGGTCGCTAATTGTAAATATGATTTTATTTATCACTTTCTGGAGGTTACATAAATAGTTTGCATTTAATTGTAATGTATTTTAACATTCTTCTGAGTGCGACAGTATAAACTGTATCCATTTAAAATGTGTCTGGTCGTTTTTAGCAATGTTTTCGAACACAATAACTCATGATATTTTGCTTGTAGAAGCTTGAAATTATCAATGCCTCTGTCGCGGCGGTCGCCGATATGGCTATGTCACATACAGCGCGCTATCTGTTTGAGTGATCCAATGTTGGGATAGCTTTCCGCAGAGTAGGTTTGCAGAAGTGCTTTGCACAGGTTACAGTATATTGCAGGTTTTTTCTTTGGAAAATGAGTAGTTTTGAAGAAGAGCAACTCCTGCGCTTCTTTTAGCACTACAGTGTACCAGAAGAAAAAAGAGACGATATTGGGTACACCCAATTAATGATCAAAGCGAAGTCACAGAGCCTATGCAAGCGCTGTTACAAACAGATGCAACCAATTGAAGATAAACCAATGCTGCAATCCAAGTCCGTGAAAATTTTGCTGATTATTTTGCCAAAACTTCAATAAGGTATTGTTTATAATACTTATTTGATACCTTATATACCTTATAATAAATAATAGCTACACATAAAATCATTTTGTGAAATAAAATTGTGAAACCTTAAACAATACTGTGAAATAAAAGCATATCCATTCTTACTAGTAATGTTCAGCTCTTCTGCATTCACGATCCATGTTTCTGTCTTTTTTATCATCTTTTATGTACATATGGTGAGGAGTGTCTTACAAATATGCGTACTTCCTCCCTTTTTCTATCAACAGTCAGTTTCTTCTCCCTTCTTGAACAAACGATCTGATGTATACCACCTGGATCGTTTGTTTGTTATTTTGTGAATTTGTACAACCGTACCGCCTGCCGCCGCGGTCAAGGACATGTCGCTACGACAGAACGCCTCCTTCCCTGTGACAGGGACGATGCAATGTTGCGTATTACAAACGTATCGCCGCGATCACTGCCCGCCGCTACAGACCGCGTCCTGCGTGCCAGAGGCTTAAATTTTGTCACGAACACAGCCTTGATCATTCGCTGAATAATAATTATTTTTGCCATTCCCAGTTTATTTTATAAAAAATAATGAAGTCGACGTATTGGTTAAAATCGTAAAAATATCACGCTTTTTGAAATATTTTAGGTTTAAAAAAATTAATATTCATTCATAAAACCAAGTTTTACACTTGTATATATACAAAACAAAATTAAAAATCAAATGGTGGTAACTGTGTTTTTCTGCGATTTTTTGTACTCTCCAAAGCTATTAGAAGTCAAGGGTATATAATAAAAAATCGGATAGTAGTGTTGGAAGTGGGAGGAAATTTGCCTAGGAATCTGAGAGAGAAAGCACGGATATTTATTGATTTCGTTCGCATGTAATAACTGGTTGCCTCCAACCAAAGCGGTATTATCGCTGTCACCGTTTTGGAAATCTTGCTAAGAACTCTCAGCACACCGAAGACATATGCAACCATTCTGGAGATCGCAATTATCGCAACGAATGATGTGGTAATAAGGAGTAACCACGTGTATTTGTTACATGCGAAAAGGGAAAGATCCAAATCATTCAATGTCGAATGTTAAATACGCAGAGTATGTGCACATAAGATACATCATACAAAAACAAATGGATTTTGGATTATAAAATTATACAGATGATGTATAGGAAGGTATTGTATGGACAATGAGTTAATTGATTTTGTACTGCAGATCCAGAGCGATGTATATATCTTGCAAGAACTACATAGTATCAGAGGAGTTTTAATTAATATTGCTCTGTCGCATTGGGTGGTTTTCGAAATAGGGGCAAATCGGCAATGTTGATAACAAATACTAAAATAGAAGTCTTACGAATAGATCGGTATTGCAGTAAATATGCGCCAGCAATATTATAAACGAAGGGATTTAAAACTTTTAGGGCTGGTGCTATGAAAGTTTAGTATATTCGGAAAGGGAGGAAGTGAAATGATGCCGTAATAGGAGACTGGAGTGCCAAATCAACTTTGTTGGGTGACGTAATCACTAATGAGCGAGGACAGCTCTTGGAGAATGTGATATGTCAACAAGACTTGGCTATTTGTAATATAATTAGATCAACACCTTTGAAACAGACAATGGAAAGTCAATAATTGATATTACACTCCGTAATGGGGAAAATTTTAGTGACTAGGTGGCAAGTAGGAAAGGAAGTTACCAGTAATCATAGAACACTGCATATACGGTAGAACAGATCTCTTCACAACAAAAACTACGAAGTATTGGATATAATTTTCGACGAATTAATCGGAAATTATACAACCAGAATTATATGTGCGCACATGTTGGGAGGTTGCATTGGATGAACAGGTGGGAGATATCCAGTTTACTATACTACAGGAGGTGCGTAGATACTGACGGAACAGAAGAAAGAAAGTAATCGGTGACGAAGGAAATATAAAAAAGAAGTGAAAAATGAAGAAAACAGGTGACGACTTACACGATATTTGCGGGCACAGAACGATTATAAAAATAAGGTAAGAGAAAGAAACGAGAGAGTCGGAAGATGTTCATTGAAGAAAGTTTACGATCAAATATTTGGAGCCAACCTCATGTGGTAAGCCGGGAGATATTGAAGGGAATGTAATTATGGAATAAAGTACAGGAAAAGGATCGGATTCCCAAAACGTTGTTGGAAACTGGAACGGCGCTTTTGGAAACGTTATTAGGGAAAGAGAACATGTAAGACATAGCACGGGAATATCAGACGGTGACGGAATATACGACACAGATAAAGACAGAGAAATTAAATGAAATTATTCTGGAACTAAGAAAGAATAAAAGCTTCCGATTTGATTATATTACGAATGAGATGATCAATCTAACATATAGGACATTTGGAAAAGGAATTTAAAAAATTAATGAATATATGCTGCAACTATGGTTGGTCCAAAGGCATGGTGAATGGAGGTGGTAAAATTGTTTGTGAAAGATAAAAGACAAAAAAATATGTAAATTCTACAACCCAATTACGCTTCTTCCGATGATCGTGAAGATATTAGATAAACGTATATCTAAAAAACTAAAGAGAAAATTGACACCTGAAAATTTCAGTAAGAGCGAACATGGATTCGTAGAAGGTCGTGGTACGGAGGATGTTGTGGGTGGAGGGATTAACGCTTTTAAGGCTCGAACATACAGGTATATGTTGGCAGTGAGTATAGTCTATGAGAGCTCCTTTGACAGAGTAGATTGGTCGGTAGCAGGACTATATAAAGGAGTTGAACGCAGGGCAGAAGTTGGAAAACTTAATAAAATATTATTTTGAGGATAGAGTTGTACTAATGGACAGTGGGGAAGATCTATTGTGAAAGATCGGGAAAGGAAACTCTCAGGGAAGCCAATCTGGACCTACGATTTGGAACATGGTTTGAAATAAAGTTTTGTTGCAAATGGAGGGGGAGGATGCTATAGTCACAGCGTTTGCTTGTGACGTTTTGATATTAATCGGAGAAATCAGTCCAAAAAGATAGGAGGAAAAAGGAGGTAAAATTTTGAGGAAACTTGAAGCAATATGTAATAAGTTTAAGTTGATTATATCAAAGATCAAAATAAAAGATATTGTATTCGGTTTTTAGAATGCGGGGGAGATCCGATAATCCTTATGACGGATTGGCATTTACAGTTAATAATTCAGTTGAAATACTTGGGAGGAGTAATAGATAGAAGTTAACATTTGAAGCACATACAAATTATGTATCGACAAAGATGAAACGGTGGTTCAATGGACAACACATAAAGGGAACTACTAAAATCAACAATGGGAATAATAGCGCTCTAATGACCTCGATGTCGGCGAACCGCAAAGCCCCCCCACCCCCACCCCGCCACCTCAAAAAACACAATGGGAATAAGGAAATGCATCACATATACGAGGGAGCAATACAGCTTGCGCTCACTTAGTGCTGAAGTTTCTGGGAAGACAGGGCAAATTTACAACTTGTTAAAAGGCGCCTCCAAAGTATTCAGCGTTCGTGTCATCCCCTCTGAAGTAAATGTTACCGAACAGTCTCCACCAAGACCTTAGATGTAGTATTGCGAATATTGTCTGCGTATTTAGCCATTCAAAAGCGGGCGTTACGGTTTCGTGTGCGTAAGGGGGAGAGTTAATTTTTGATAGAGATTAAATATAATTAATAATATTAAATATAAGACTTGGAAGAGTAAAAAGAAGTTATTGCTATGCTGGCAGATTCGTTGGGATAAAGTTATAGTGGGTAGAGCATTATATGTTTATAAGGATAAATGTGTGAAAATGGGAAGGAAGATGTTCGACATATTATTTACGATTACAGATTCAATAATGGGAAACGTGGTCAATCACGACTACACTAAAGCGGGCAGAAATTAATAGTGAAAAGAACTGGTCAAGGCTATTACAAAATGAATAGACTTTTCAAGAATTCCAGGTCGTGATGACGGAAATGTCTTATGCACACCAGGTAATAAATATTGAAGTAGGCAGAAAGTGTCCGCGTCCTCTCGACTGAAACGGGAACTATGAATGAAACTGGGCAAAGAGGTTGACAAAGATCATCACAAATAGAAAGAAATTAAGGCAGAGGATCAGAGGAGCGGGACTAAAACCCCGGGTAATTCCAAAGTGATGAGGGACCGGGTTTCACGGATGATGATGTATTAGAAAATACATTGTAAAATATTTCAGTTGGAGATATACGAGTATTTCGGAGATTATATGACACAATTACCACAGATAAGGAATATTTTATAGGAAGAATGAACATTGAATGTAATAATGAAGATCCTTGTAATAATATTGCCGTCGTTTGTAGTCAAGGCAACCAAAGAGTTATAGCCAAATATATAAGTGAAATGAATGTATTCCATTTTTATGTTTCGGATTTATTATTATTTATTTTATTTTATAATTCCACATCTTGAACAATGTCACATGTGAAATATTCCCTCCTTATTTCATATATCATTTTATTATTACTCACAACAAACACTCAAACATATGTCTTCTCCTTTGCACCTATACGAATATCAAAATATGAATTTTAAATATGAAATAAACTCAGAAACGTATATCAAGATCCGAGAATTAACATTTACATACAAAAACCTAGATGAGGTATAGTGAAAATAACGTGTCTTCCAAAAAGTACATTTCACCATAAATAACCCCTTTAAAATGTGAATTTTGAAAAATCGTCATTTTGTCATTTTTTACAATACATCTTATAAAACTTTGAAGTCAATGAATGGAGACAGAAAATTATTAATATGTCAGTCATTCAGGACGACGCACCAAATATTTCTACTGCTTTTCATCAAACAAAAAGTAAAATATCTAAAATTCCAGAAACCAGTTTTTAGTTATTAATTGGGAAACATAAATATATTCAAAAATCTAGACGATAACACCTTTGTTCAAGAGTGATGCCGAAAATAAAATACTCGTAGTTTGCCGTTAGTGTTTTTTGTCTCTTTATAGCCCTTTAAAAATGATATATCGAAAAACCCGAAGACACGTTTTTACATTATTAAAATACAAATGTGTCGGCAAAAACTGAGATAATATAACATTTAGTTCGTAAAATGTAGTAAAAAAGCAAAAATTTCTAAAACTCGCATTTCAAAAAAATAGAAAAAAATCTATAAATTCGCATTTAAAATAATTAGTTAATGGCATTATTGTTAATTTTGAATGATCGTAATTTTGAATTTTGAGTTATATTTATGATTAGCAATGTTTTCGAAAGAATCGAAAGATTTTCTATTCAAACGTATTTGTTCAATTACTGTTCTTTTGTATTATGTTAAACATAAACTAAATGATATGATGTAGATATTATAACAAGTTGCTAACTACTTTTATTTTATAGTAGCGCATGTCATGATTTTACCTGCGAGGGGAAAATGACAAATCCGCTGCAGCCTTAGGGTCCTCGATCGTAATTGATGGAAAGGTTGTTTTAATTAAGTAAATTAGTTTATTGTCCTCCACGCGATTTTACGCAGTTTGTAACAGTTTTTTGGACAATATACGTACAACATTAATTAATATTAATTAAATTATCACACACTTTAAATTCAAGTCATACTATTCAATATTTGCTGTATTGAAAATAACGTTTTTCTCTATTTGAGGTTCGTCTGATTTGGCATATGCAGTTTTTGTTTTTCTGTTGGTCATGCCGCTAATTTTTGTCCAATTATTCATTGGACAATACACTCAATTATGCTGTTTATATTTTGGGAGAATGGTTCCCGTCCTACATGGTACGTATAAAATAGTGCACCACCGTAGGTACAAAAGTAGAGAAGAGACTTCAATCGCTTTTTCTTATATTTTTGAAAATCATATCTTTCCGAGATGTAAGAAGTACTTTATTAAGGTAAAAAGGATGTTTACTGATATTGATTCTGCTATCCAAAATGTAGAAAAAATTAAAATGTTATATTAATAAATATTTGTTAATAAATATTTTCGATTTGTCTAATATCCTTTAGGTGTTGGAATAGTCTTGATGATAATGAATTTATATACCATTGTTCTAATTTTGGAAAATTCTGATTTGTGTCTTCATTATTTATTTATGTCTATAAACGAGCCTTGGAAAAACTGTGATTTTACGAGTGAGGAATGTGTACCATTCGGAACAGTTCTCAGTTGTGTTGGCTTGGATTGCCCGCAAGCAGAGTACAATACGTTATCAGGTTACTTATATTTCAGGTAATGAAATAAATACGATATGTGAAATAATGAATACTTCATGTGTACAAACAAAATTGTACTTAGGGAGAAGCGGAGGAAAAGAAGTCCTGAATTGATAGTATACATGATATTGCTTTGTGCTATTTCTTGTGGTGTCGCGATGTTGGGATATCGCCGATATCGCCATGTAAGTCGAAAAACTCACTATTTTAAATACACAATTAACTTCGGATAATTAATGATTGTTTTCAAAAAAGAATATCTCTTTCAGCTCATCAGAGTAACTCTGCTCTCAGTTAGCATCATCACCGTGATTCTTTTATTTACTATAGTTACTTTGACCAATGATCCACACGCAGCTAATCAAGGTTTGAGAAAAGCATCATTGTCAGTAGCCCGGACTACTGTAATGGTAAATATTTTCGTGCGAATTTCATTTATGTCATGTTTCATTTGTTGAAGTTCCTTGTTTGTTAAAGGGTTTTTTAGAATCAATAACAAGAGGAATGATAAATATGGAAGTGGGGAGTGCTTCATATATCATATATGGCACCTATTTACCGCCAACACACAAAGCAAATATAATTAGTTTTGCTATTTGCGTAACATATCTTGTGTTTATTGGAATCGGGGCAGCATTTTTGAGATTGTGCTACTACTCAATGATGTCGTCCGCTCTATGGTCAAGCGAATTGGATATATCAGGTTGGCTTTCTTAATCATAAACATTGCAGGTTTTTATAGAATGATAAACCTCATTGAATTATAACATTTTTTATTTAGGATAATGCCGATTCATTACCAATGAACAATAATTAATTACAAACTATTTTCAACAATGCTAGAACTTTGAACATAATAAACCATAGTTTTGAAGCACACAATCTGTTATAACATATCTGAGTTTCAATATTTTCAAGAAATTTACCAGAGATCATTTTACTATTCCATATTTCCTTTCCTATTTCTTTTGCCTTATTATTTTCTGTATTGGCTCGCGCATCTTGCCCACCATACTGGCTTTTTGGGAAAGATATCTCACATATCCGCCTCATCCGTACAAATCTTTCGCACACAAGGATGGTGTGACGTAGCAGATAATAGGAACTGTATGAGTTAGTAATTTATATTTCCTTATCCTCTTACCATCCCGAGACACGGGTGGTTAATTAACTTATTTGTACATCTACATTTCCCCGATTGTCTTCATTTTTCTTGTCATTTTGGGAGTGTTTTAGTGTGTCATAGTGGAGACTCCTTTCCTCCTCAAGTTTCAGTCATCCTGCTATTTTGGTCTGAAAGAGCGTCTATTTTTCAGTAGATGGTTCAGACAGGATAATATGAAACATTACATAAAATTATGAATACACAATGAAGCAGAGTTGGAAATGTTTTCTCGAAATCTACACATAATCGACACAATCTCCTTTTCCTTCGTTTCTTACGCATATATTAAATAACCCTTCCAGTGTATCTGTCGATATGTTTTCGCGTTACGATAGTTCCTGTATATCGTATGGCATCATCAACTTGTACCTGTATTAGCAATTTTAACTACCACGTATTAACATACGACCCATAGAGTAGTCAATGGCATAATCGCCTAAAAAACTTCTACCGATGAGCGAGTGCGCATAGTTCTCTACATTTCTTTCCACGACAATATAGCTCACTATCATTTCACACTCATTCGGATTTTTTCTCGGTGATTCAATTAAGCACTTCTGTCTTCCTAGGATATTTCATGCGATTTGGGAAGGAAAACTGAAAATGTTTCTTCTGTGTCCTTGACTGATTGTGCTTGTTTGCACCCTGCTGTTTTTTTCCTGATCCCAATAGTACAAATCACAATAGAGGAGTTAGTGATTCTCAACAACAGTTAAATGGTGGGTCCCATGGAATTATGCACACGATAACTACAAGCTTCTGAGGATACGATTCCAGTTTAAACGACGTGTCATTTTTAGAAAAGTACTGTAAGCTTTTGTTTCTACCCCCGAACTGTAGTTTCAAATAAAGAGCTGTCCATTCTACCAAAGAAACCTAAACAGGAGTTTGCTTCCACGTTTTTGCATTCATTTAAATGACCCTTTTGCCTCTAAGAGTACATGATAATGTAAAATTTGTTTCAAATTAGATCTTCCTCGTAAGCCACAAGTCCGCAATTTTTTATAAATACATTGTAAAAATTTACTGTACGATTTTCCTGAGGTGAAACGACGTAAGCAGTTCTGCGCATGAAGGAGAGGGAGAGAAGGGGGCGGGACATTGACATTGTAGTATTCGTAAATGGGAAATGTAGCGTGCTATTGAAGCTATCTACATGGAGCGATAGCAGGTAGGAGTTGAGTGGTAGGTTATTGTTAGTAGGTGTGCCGGTTAGCTGGATTAACCAACAACTTAGCCCACTTGGAGGGGTTAGTAGGGGTATATAGTAATAGTTAGTGTTATTGATAATAGGAGCAGTAGGAGGTAGATAGGAGGAGGATTTGCTTTTCAGTAGTCACAGCTATATGAATAAAAAATAACAAATTTTTTCTAAAAATTCCCCTCCGGGAATTGGTCCTGGGATGACTTGGTAAAAGCAAGAACGCTATCACCTGAGCCACCAGAAGCGGGAGATGACTCGAGACTGGGAAAGCAAGGGATATCGCGCATGAGCAACACGACACCAGCTTACCGCGCACTCTGACGTCATTTCACCTCAGAAAAATCGCACTGAAGAATGTCTGACAAGTTGTCAGTTAAAAAAATACATTCTTTGTTTTGAGGTGTTTGAAATTATGATAAAATTAATGTATTATTTTATGTCTAGCTCTGGAAACTCTGTATGTAATTGTACCAGAATATATGGGATCACTCCATATAGCATCTTTATTTCTGATGGCTTTTTACTGGTGTTGTTTCATATTAATTTTAACTAAGCTGGTAAGTCTGTTTACTAGAAAAAATATTATTCTGAAAATGATTTTTTTCCTATTTTCATCATAAAATTAATTATTGTTTCTGTTGTTTGGTATTGTAAAAAACCTCTTGTTTTGATCAATCAAAAAAATCTGTTGTTCTCAATGATTATGATTACATGTTCATGGATGTAAAAGTGAAGGTAATATTTATCACAATTGAGAATTGATTTGCGCTTCTTTTCTGTGCAGGTGTTGCATACCGAAATAATATGTGATACAATGATTGGATTTTTTCCGAAGATGAAAGATCATAGAATTTATATTGTATTATGTGTGTCTATATTATCAATTGCATGTACAATACCATACATGATTATAGTAAGTATTGGCTACAAGTTTCTTGTAAGCTCTTGAAAAGAAAATGAAATGAATAATTGATTTTGTTGCCAAAAACCCTTTCAAGTTTTACATGAAATGGGCTACATAATTCTTGCTCAGATTTAAAATCAATTTGTTAAATTGTGGATTTACCTCATTATATTTCTCCCGTATATCACGTGGAGAAGATATGTGACAACTATCAGAGAAGAGCCGGGAATCGACTTATAACCGACAATCGAATACGTTACTATATTAGGTATTTTTCTAGAAAGTATACCTCAGACGTTGAAAAATTGATTGTATTATTTTTCTGTGAAATAATCATAAGTGATTGTTTCCTACATTCTTTTCTATGAATATTTATCAAGTTCAAGGTCAAGTTTAAACAAAACACCCCAAAACTGCTCCACACAAAACATCCTAATTGCTCTGAAAGCTCTCCAAATTGAGATAGAAAGCTGGGAGAAGTGTCATTTTACAGATTTTTAATGATATTTACAATGATGGGCTACATGACATCTGTCAAATGGAAAAAATTAATATGTTCAAAATCAAAATTTTGATTTTAAATTCCTCAGAAGACGCAGCTTTAAAAACTGTCAAAATAACACAAGAAATTGTTGATAACCCTTATTAATTATTTGCTAAAATTTTAATGAGGGATGAAAATGGTTTAGTGTTAAAACAATAAAAGAATATTGGGGTCCTGTGATATAACTGCATGTGGAAATATAATTCTTCTCTTAATTCTTGCCCAAAACTATTATTCATTGTATATTACGTCAGTATGTTTTTTTCTTTCTAAAAGTGAATCGCGGAAATGTAGTACCCTTGAAAAAGAATTGGGAGAGAAAAATGCCATAGAAGCTGTAATATTAATCACGTTGTTGCGGCTACTGAATGTTGCAAGTGAAGTTCTTCACAAGTGACGAACTCTGCGGTAAAAAGCAACTTTTTCCGAAAACAATATCTGGTACATTGCGCAAAAAAGATTAGCTGTAAAATATGCCAATCATTGTGTTATCAATTTAGGCTCGGGTATATACAAGCAAGAAATCAATATTTCTCAGCAATGGGTAAATGTTAAGATTACAAATTTTTGTTAAAATATTAACTTCACTTAAAAAATAATAATAATAATAATTTCCGTTTTTAGAAAGTCACTATCATAATAACTGTTGCAAAAGAAAAAAATACCAAAGAAACTGTAGCTTGTCTCTTGAATATTTGGGAAACGTCTAGTTAACAAAAAATAGCACTAGTACGTCAAATATTGAATATCACAAAAGAAGAGGTCGAGATATAAAAGGGATAACTCTTATCAAATTTAAGAAAATGGTTTTATGATTCTTTCATATATTGTTTCCAAAGTTAACTCTAATGAAAGTGAAATTTTTTAGCTAAGAAGATAGGTTAATAGCGAATAAATAAGTATTTCAGATTCTTGGTTGCTTTCAAATTCTGTTTCTTTTGCTGTTTTCATTTAATTTTCTGCAGAAAAAAATGTATTACATATCGTTTTTCCAGTTTTTCAAGTTGCTTAGCTAAGAGGATTTACTTTTTATTCATAGTTAAATAACATAAATGTTGTTGCTTTTGAAATAAATATTGAAATTGATTTACGTAATACAATTTTGAAAAATATTTTATGCAAATTTCTTTACGATAAGTATAATGAGAATTGTTGTATAATAATGTTATTCAAGTGCAAATTTTAGTTGTTTTGTATTAAATTATTTATCATATTGTGAATAATGTTTAGAGATTTCTTAAATTGCTAGGCATTTAAATACAATTACTTCTTTAAAAAAGATTATTTGAGTTCAATCTTGCAATTACAAAAACCAAAAAATTATTTAAAATGCTTGAATTTTTAAAATTAAAGCTCTTTGTTTCATTTTATATTGTAGAAGAACGGACTTGTTCCAGATACAATAATGACTATAAAGCAATATTCAACTTTGGTACTCTTGGAAATTGAATTTGCTGCTATAATGTATATTTATTCATATGCGATATTCAGTGATGACATTCATTTTGTTTATGGATCTCAACCTGCTACCCTGTGGAAATTTTTATGGGTAATCTCTCCTTTGATTTTATTTGTAAGTCAAAAGATTGCTTGGATCATTATAAAAATTGTTGGGTCGTGCAAATTGGTTAAACATTTTTTCTTTTCATTACCATATATCTTTGACAGCACATGTACATACATACTTATGCTAATTTTGAAGATATTATTCAAAGCGATAAATGTTCATAAAGTTTCTTCACTCGAAATATCAATTCAACAAAATCAAAGTATGTCACAGAAACGAGAATAGTTTGAAAATTATCTAAATTCGTTTTGTGTTTGCATTGCAAATATTTATATTGTTGTGATTCCTTCATCTGTTGAGAAAAAGCAATTTTTTCTGAATATCACATATATTTTCATGATTCGATATTTTAGAAAACAAAATGCAATGTTTTTGGAAGCACATATTCTTTTGCAAGATCCAACAATAGAACGAAAAAAAAAGGACCAATTTCAGAATGTGGTCCACAGCTGTAGAATCATCATCAATTCTTTTTTCTCCTCTCCAAGTGCTCATACCACCACTACCCTCGGTATCTAGAACTGGTAGCAAAGTTTGTTTCTGGTTACCGTGCCCCTGTCGCCTCTAATTTTACTTCATGTACCCCAGACGTTTTCTGATTTTAGTTGTGATTTGGTTCTCTTTGAAACCGGTTTTCTGATTTCCGGCGGGCGTGTTAACCTAACATCGCGGACTGTGGGCATCCCTGAATCTGTCGACCTTCCCATTCGTACATTCGTAATGGAACCAATGTAACTTATCAACTGTTGTAACCTTCGGGTAGTGGTGGATATTCCACGGGTGAGAATGTCATTAATACTTTTGTTTCATTAATATTGAATTTTTACTACACATACCATAAAAAATTATTTTCAGGTAAATTGAAAACTAAGTATTTATTAAATATTTCTTTTATAAATATTAAATCCACCACTGCCATTAGGCCCTTGATCCGAATTGATGGTGTAGTCGCTTCCTTGTTTCCGGAGAGAATCTTAGTTTAGTGTCCCCCCACATGAAATAAGCAGTTTGCAACTACTTGTTTGACAATAAAGGTTATTAAAACTAACATGGATAGGACGGAGAGAAGAATAAGTGCGGAATAATATTTATTTATAATTTCCGTAAATATGACGAGAATGTAATCAAATATACATTTCAGTTTAGTTACTGCAACAATATGTATTACAATAGGGCATTGTAGTTTTCCTCGAACCTTTCTGGGACAAAATTCTTATGATGAACTCCTTTTCCCTTGTCTGTAGGGGTCGGAGATGAGGATGATATGATGCCTCTTTTTTGATATGGTGGGAGAATTACAAGTGCGCCGGATGCCCTTCCTGACGCACCTCCCCGAGGCAGGTGATGAATGAATGACATGAGGGTGAATGATGATGTGTGAATGTTGCGGTGGAATGGTAGGCAGGGGAAACGGGAGCTGGGACCACATTCTTATGTTTGGCGATAATAAGAAAAAAAATTTCTACAAAGTTGCAATTAATCTTTTTCATTTTACAGAAATACTTTGTTCTATTTATTTCTAGGTTTGTTTAGTGGTTTTTGATCGTGAAAAAAAGTCTTTGGTATTTACTTTACTTATATTGGGAACATTGGTAGGCATTGTTATCGGAGCACTTTATAAATTAGTGCAAGCCGTTAAAGCTCAGGTACGTTTTCATTTTCTTTCTATGTCTTTAATTCTATCTGTTCAGCATTTTTCTGTCCGTTGCTTTATTAAATTATTTTATGAATTATGTGAAATAAGTGTGTGCTTACACGTCATAATATTTACAGAATGCACTAAATTTTTTGATGCCAGATGAAAATTGGGGAATGGAAGATCCTTTTATGTGTAAGCTGAGAAAAATATATAATCCAAGGGAAGAAATTCGGTCGCAGAGGAAAGTTGATGAATGTAAACATGAATGTCTAATAGGATCTGAAGTATTAAGTAGTATGATTAAAACTGAAATAGACATCAATTTGACGGTGAAAATGGAGAAACGAGTTCCTCGAACAGATGAGGAACCTACAGACGTTGAAGGTATTTTGATGTTTAACATTATTCAAGGTTGCACAACCCTCCAATATATTACAATATTTTAATCCACAGTTATACACGAAGTTTTATTTTAATCATAACAAATGACAGTCAAAGTTTTTTGTATATTCTCATTAATAACAGACACACGTCGCAAGCTCTTACATGTACCACAACAGCCACGGTGATGTTATGCTATGCAACATTCCTCATGCATTATGAAGCATGGACGAACATTCTAATCTTTTCGCTCAGTTGTGACACCCAGATGATTAAGGACCGAGCCGGTCACTAATCAACTATTACTCGTTCTAGGCACTATTCCAAATTCTGGAAACTTTTTTATTTCAAGTTTTTAAAAAAATATACATAAAGTTCTAACGAAAATTAGTCCAAACGCGATCAAAATACTTCAAATCCAAGGTCTGAAAATCCGTCATAACTGGTGACGCAATTTATGCACGGCTCCTTAAATGTGTCTTCCTACTTATTTGTTTTCGTCGCGTTAGCTCATTTTCGTTAAAACTTGAGTAGATTTATAAAAACTTAAAATTTTCTATTTAAATTTAAAAAATTCCAGTTGTGTGTGAGAGTGCCTAGTAGGTGAGTCATGGTTGGTCACTGGTTGGCCCAGCGAGTGTTTCGGGAGGGATGAGTTCCCATTATTCCTCTGGGTATCACGTCTGAGCGGAAAGACTATAACATTAACCAAGTGACAATATAGAAGCACGGTCTCACATGCTTAGGTTTTGATGTAATTGATGTGATTTAATTAAAGCGATGTCTCCTTTTTGGAGCGAAGGTCGTTCACAAAATTTCTCCATCTTCCCCTGTCTATTGCCATCACTCGCATCTCATTTTAACTGCAAGTAGGTCACACAAAGGAATAAAAAAAATCGGAAATTTTAAGAAGATAGGGAAGAGTTCTTTCGCGTAAAATACGAAAATCTCTCAAGGTAATAAACCCTTAAAGTGTGAAATTTGTGATTGTTCAATTTTTTTATACAGTGACTCTGGTATTGATCCTAGACAAAAACGCTTCTCACTTTTTAAGATTTTAAAAGATAGACATAGCGATGACAAAACAACTTTTAATTATTTATCCTGAAATTTATAGTTAACAATTGTCCTATTACGACAAAAATTGTTGGATAGTCCATCACCAAGGTGAAAATTGTTCGGAAGACTCTGTCGTTTGTCCCCTTTTTCATTTGCGTATCAGTCGATAATAACATCTCTATTTTTACTGTCAAAAAGGGGTATTTTTTCGTTCTAAACAACTTCAGCAGGATCCTCCACTATTCGTTATGAGAAATTCTAATTTATGACCTTAAAAGCTGACATTTTAACGCAAAAATGGATGAAATAAAAATTATTCTACTTACAATAGGAACTGAGTTAGCAATTCTTTTTTCAAATTTACAGATTCTTTGCAATTACATTCATGAAACTAGCCTAACGGTGTTAAAAGATTACATTAATTTTTATCGACAAAGATTTTGTAAATGATTAACACGAAATTGTTTATAAAAGTTATTTGTATTATAGGTTATTTTGTCTCACTCAAAGTAGATAAATTATTTTCAACGACTTGTGTAAGATCAGTATTCTTATGGCAGGTTAAGAAATATACGAACTATGCTATGAGAATTAAGTATAACATGTGTTCATGGAGCTGATAATAAAAGGCGAAACGCCCAAAATATTGAGGTTCTCGACTAGTGTCAGTGATACATCACCGAGGATGAAATTACTGTCGAAAGTGCGAGTATTTGCTTCCAACATTCCAACAGGTTTTTGCTTCGATCTTTGCCTTTCCTCGATACTTGCACTGATCAGTGCGCCCGATTTATGTCCTTGAATGTTTCATTATCATTATGCACTCTTGACGACTAAATGGTAGTAGTGTCCAGTGGCACACCTACACCTCATGAGGTCCGGAGCGGGAGATCTTTTTTGAGGCACCTACACCAAAGTTTTCGGAAACACCTTTACACAAACGTGTTTGCATGCCTACTAAAACATATTCAATGTTCTGGTGTATAATAAAGAATTGAAATTTGAGTTTTAGTTCCTAAAAATATAGACTATTATTTAGTTTACATTTTAAAAAAATGCTTCGGATAATATTTGTGTTATATTTACGAATTTAAATAATATTTGGAGATCAATGTGGTGACCTCTTACCAGATGAGGCTCGGAGAGGACTGCACCCTCCGCCCCTCGACTATACACGCTACTGGTAGTGTCGGATTGTTTGGGAATCCATTCAAGGTTGCATCCAGCTTCCTAAGGAGTAGGTCCAAGAGACGTAGTTGTTCTCTTAATACCTTTCGTAGGATGTACCCAGTTCGCAAGGCTGGTATACCTCGCACTTCCCAGTCTTTTCAATTGACTGGCAGTTTGGATATTTCCTACTTAAATTTCGGGGAATAGAACCCAAGGCACCAATTGCAATCGGTATAACTTAAGATTTTACATTCCACATGCGTCAATTGCCAAATGCTGCATTTGCGATTATTTTCTGCTCCTTCGAAGTGTCATTCCGGTCACATGGAATTGTGATGTCCAGGGGAGGGTCAAAGATTTGATTTTGGAAGGGGCCAATAAAAAGAAATACCAGTTTGTGCGGGTCGCTCCAACGGAATATTTTTAGAAAATCACTTCCTGAAACTGCAATTTAAGACATTCCTTTATATAAATACCACCTAAACCTACATTGTAGTTTTCATAATCCTTAAAAATAGGTTTTTGAAATAATTCGTGATTTTAGCAAAATTTTTACTTTGGATGTTCCTGCTACCAAGCCTTTCATACTGCTCCAGATTTACTCAATATAATTTCAACGGTAATTCATATTAAATTGAAAAAGTTTCGGCGTTCCATCTAAAACTATAATACGCATGAAATTATACTAATTCAGTGGTATTAAAAGAGAAAGGGGTAATATTGAAATATAATGGTGGATATACAACTCAGGTATCTTTGCTACCATTACTAGAAACAGTGAAATATCGCAGCCCTATGCTCATGTTTCCACGTAGGCATTAAAACAAAGTAAGTCATATGTATGGATTTTATTTATTTTTGTTACTTTCAGTGGGTATACGATTTTTTTTGGAAGTAAAAAACTTTACTATTACTATTCATATCACTTTTTTTCGAACGGGGGTACGTGCCCTCTGGTCCCCCCCTCTTGGATCCGTCACTGACGATTTCTATACGTGCTGTCACGATTTATTCTCCAAATTTCGGATGGCAATATCCCCCCCCCCCCACTACCGTGCAGTAAGTGTGAATTTGCTTATCATACTTTGGTAAGATACTTATCATACGTTGGTATGATAGGCTCCAAACTCTACGGTCTTTTTGTATTTCATACCTCTTGGGTCTTTAAGGGCTGTGCATGTTTGCCTATGTAGATAGCAGACTAGTTTACGTCTTTGTATACTCATTTGGCAAAAAAAATTTAATTCTTCCTTTTTAAGCTACATATACGACAGGAATTCGCTGATCTTTTCTTTCCATATGTCTTTCAAGAACTCGCCATGAAGGTGTTTGTCACGTCTTTTAGTGTTTTTGATGTGTCGCGCTACAAGCAATTCACCCGCTAATAATAATATATAATTTGGTATATATAAATGTAAATTACAAAACCTTGTTCGTGGTAAAGTTAAAGAGACAACACCGTACACTACAGTAAAAGATCAAGATGAAGAACAACTAGAACCTAATGAACTGTACAAATACTTTGGCGTGATGCAAACAAATAGAACAGAACCCACAATAGTCAAAGAACACATCACCAAAGAATTCATGAGAGGGACGGAAATACAAAAACGCATTTAAATTCACGTAACCTGACAAAAGCAATACACTCATTAGCCATCCCCATACTATCCTACTCCTTTGGGGTAGTAGAATGGTCAACTACAGATCTGGAAAATTTAGAGAGGAAAGTCAGATCCACGATGACAAGCAACAACAAGCACCTTCCTAAATCAGCATTAGAACGAATGTTCGTCCCACGTAACCAGGGCGGAAGAGGCATCATACCAATCAAAGACCTCCATGAAAGACAAAAATACACCCTCAATAAGTTTTTCCGGAACAAAACCTCATTACTGCACCAAGCAATTACAACCAGTGATAAAAACTATACACCCTGTCACCTGAATGAGTCTCTACCCCAACCAATACAAAAAAATAGAATGACAACCTGGCAAGATAAACCAATACACGGGAACTACCCCAACCAACTGACCAACAGCAAAATAAATAAAATAGAATCAGTTAAGTGGTTAATGAACGGCAAATTATTCGTAGTATCAATGCAAGTGGGAGTCACACCAACCAGAAACTACAGGAAAATAATCCTGAAACAAACCGGAATTACAGATTCATGTCGCCGATGTAACCAAACCAAAGAAACTCTTGAGCATATCATTGGTGGTTGCACACAGTTGGCCCAAAATGATTACAAAACTAGGCACGACTACATGGGAAAAATAATTCACCTGGAAATTGCAAAATCACTGAACTGCATTAAGAATCCCATGCCACCAGACCATCAGTATGAACCTCAACTAGTACTGCAAGACGATTTGAAGTCAAATATTTTGTACTGGGACAGAAGCATTCTCACTGACCTAACAACAATTCACAAGACCTGATATCATCCTTTGGAAAAGAAAAGAATCAAAAGTGTATCTCATCGATTTTGCTGTCGTAAATTGCAACAATCTAGAAAAAAAACAAAGAACGACAAAATATCAAAATACCAACAACTAGCCTTTGAAGTAAAAAAACTCTGGAATGTTCAAAAAGTGATCATAGTGCCTATCATTTTATCTACCCTAGGTCTAGTACCCCAATCTCTGGTCGATTCCATTAAAAAACTCGAAATCAACACCAATATAATAAGTAGATTGCAACACAGCGTCCTTTTGTCCTCAGCCCACATAACCAGAAAGTTCTTGGACCTGAAATAGATTCTTACTCCCAGCAGACCTTTATTTAATAATCCATTGCTGAGAGAAAAACCAACACAAGTTGAAATAACTAAATAATAATAATAATAATAATAATAATAATAATAATAATTAATAATAATATCATTACAATTTCTTATGTCGCTTTTCGATGAAGATCCGTTCTCTGTAATATCAACTTATTTCCAGAAATGTTGCATTTCATGTGTATGCAGATCAAAATTAAGTTCTTTTTCAATAAAGAAAACAAAAATTTGCCTCGCATCGCCATGCTGATATCGAGTTTTGAAGATGGCGGGAAGGCGCTTGGTTATTCAACAAATTTTTACGTTCTGTAGAAAAATGTAAATATGAAAAATAAATTTAAATTCATTGTGAACAATAAAAGACATATTTCCTGACCTCCTTGAGCACTGGTTCAAGAGGCTGCCCTGCAAGTGCATACGAATCGTTTCTTAATCTATTACAATCAAAGCATATATTGGATGAAACGAAACAATTAAATACATACTTTATTTTGTTACATGTTCGATAAGATTTCTGAGGAATTTTGGAAAACAATCATTTCTAAAAGGCGGTGAACATTTTGTGTCTACCAATTCAAGAAGGCGGAGAACAATCGATATCGCATTTTGTGTTTCATGCGATTGGTGTCCGAGTGTTTGAGGTTATTTGTGTAATAGGAATCCTTATGGAATTTCAACCTAATTTTCCTTGTTACATCTAGTACTGCTGCAATTTGTAAGGTTAAGGTTTTTGGTTTAGATCCGAAATATATGTTTACTGTTGACAACGGTTGCGTTATTGTATTATTTATTTTTTATCTATGGTGCAGGTTTGCATGGTTCAGTGTTCAGTGACACTGGTGATACTGCTTCAAGAGGTGAATCGACTATCTCCAACACAAAGGAAGACGTCGATAGATTTTACGAAGAACTTCTCCAGAAGTACGGCATAGAATTAGAGTAAATAATTTCTTCTCTTGAAAGATGGCCAGCCAGAATTCAACATTTCAACCTGTAAGGAAAGGCTTATTATTATTACATTTTGGAAGTAGTGACAGTATCATATTATCAAATGTCAGTATAACCAAATATTGCTTTCAGGATTCAGATGTGCACATTACCTATGAAGATCAACAAAAGATTAACAAGTTTGCTAGACACAATGCTAGGTTAGATGATTTGAAAGAAGAACTTAAAGGAAGACAGGTTATAATTTATTATTACATTTAATACCATAGAGTAATTGTCATAGTTAACCTTGGGGGCAAATCTTGATGTTTATTCCCAGCATGATGTGTGTGACTACTTTCTCGCTTTGACTTGTAATATATAGCTTGTTGTTGTCTTCATAAGTGGTTACATAGCCTTCATTATGGTATGTTTGATACATTTTGCTGGAATAAATTCCCCTCCATGTGGTCATGGTAATGTTTTAACAACTTATTGGGCAATAAATTATTAAAAGAATTTTGTTGTAAAAATAAGCCTAAAAATTACTGGGATTCATATGCAATCGCATTGGTGTTTCATGTGGCCAAATATCACTATTATATCTTGTTCTCTCTTGGATTCTGAGCTATCAAAGAAGTAGGTCTACACAGTGATTCAAAATGAAAACTGTCAAATTTAGCTGATTTGTCATAACTTTGAATCAAAACAATGGATTTGCTTGTAGATAGCATTTGTATACTATTGCAGAATGTCACATGATGCTGATTTAAGTAGCTAGAGTTCTTGATCTCACTATTGCATGTTTAAATTTAGAATTTGCTTTATCTCATTAGCATCCAAATTTTATTTTTTTCTTAATATTTTAATTACAATGATAATTTTTGTTGCTTATGGCATTTAGGTAATGGGAAAAAAACTTATTTTTTTGTGAGCTTTTATTAATGGTTGCTGTACAGCAACCCTAGGACATTCCCATGTCTCGGAGAGTCTTTAGGGCGAAATACAAGTGAGCTCATTGCACGGTAGTGCAGAAGGCCAAATACATAAATATACTTTATCATTAATTCATCTCTCAGGAACTAAATGCATTAGTTTTCTTACAGTTTGCATTTATTTTGGAAATCAAATGGTGCAGTGTAGTAATTTTATTTTTTGCATGTAGTTGAATTTTGACTTGGACTTTACAAAATCTCAATAATAGTTCCAATTTATTACTTCACATGACATTTGTAACCATTCTATTTCATGTGTCAATGCCAGAATCCCAATGATGCCACTTACTTGGGACTTTATTGTATCTACTCAAAATCAATATTTCTAAAAAGCAATAATTAATTTTTCTCTACTGATTTAAAAAAATTAAATCAAAATAGACTATTTTAAAACAGGGAATACTCTTTTAAATCTTTCTTACTATCAATTGTAACACATCATTGTGGAAAACATTTCAAATAATGAAAAAGGTCTTGAATTCTAAAAAATCAGCATTTGGAAATTGGGGCAGAGCTGGAGGAACTAGGTCTGCATCAACATAGCGTGCTTTCCTTTGTGTTGTTTGGGTGTAAGTTCACCAGAAAGTTGCACAGTGTGTGTCAACATATTTCTTGCAGTGCTGACAGCTGTTGGTGATCAGATTATCAGGGTAACCCCTATCCTCATTGCCTGAATCTTCATCCCTTAGAACACTCGGCTCTGGTGGCTTAATGTATACTCATTTTACAGGGAAGTCACTACTTGCTTCATCCCCTACTCGATTTGCAATAATAATGTCTAAAGCTTTAGTTGCACTGATATTCGGAGCAAGCACGATGGCGATGTTAATGTCAATGGAAGAAAAACCAATATGTTGTGTGGCAGCTGATTGTTCTAGCATTGCCATATGGCAATTTTAAATTTGAAGAGATTACAGAACTTAATGTATGATAAAAAAAATTAAATTAATGGATATAATGGATTTTCCTAACATGTTGAAACAAATTCATCAAGTAAAATTTAAAAGCCACTTTGTTAATGAATAATAATGGCTCAAAAGAGTCGCTATTGATGAAGTTCCAATAACTCATGTTTAGAAGAGCTGTGTTCTTGAACCTAACACACCTAAGACTAAAGGAAACTGATTTTTAAATTTTGGAACTCCATACTAACTGTCAACAATAAATGGAAATACTGTGCAGATATAGTTTCTGGGAAGAGTGCTGAAGTAACTGCAATGCAACATTGCCATGAGGGAGAAATGGGTTAATAAAGAGTTTGAAAGTTATTCTTAAGTAGGTAAATTTGATTTTGTGGGAATAAGGAGAATTATTAAAAATATTTAAATTGTACTTTTTGTTGAATACATCTACAGAATTCATTTCTATTGGTAATTTCTTGAGACACTATATTTATTTATTTCTCCTTTTCATGTCAACTAAGCATAGTCCATATCAATTTAGGCAGGAGGGTATGCTTCAAAGTCTCGGATGTTATTGAATTTAATGTGTGTTACAATTAGAACACAATGAATAAGTAAATTTATTTAAAGTGGTTACAAACTGTGTGTGACAACATGGAGGACAATAAACTAATTTACTTTGCTAATCTTTATTTTAATTTTCATGTGAGTGATGTGTGGTGTGGCAGTGTTTTGAAAAATATATACCTGTTTTTTTTCTTCCAGAATGAATTTAAGAATCTTGAAGAGGCATCTGAGGAACTTGTATTGATGGATGAAGACAGTGATGAAAAAATTCCTTATTTCATGGGTGAGGTGTTTATATACCAAGATGTAGAAAATACTCAGGTATGTTTATGTCATTTTATAAATTTATTATATCAAATTTTTAAGAAATATCCAGGATATGAATTAATACCCAGGTAATCTGTTTGTTTTTTATCTTGAGCTTGCACATCCTTTTTCTTTTGAAAGGTAAATCTTGGATGTATTTCTTGGACACTTACAGCAATCTCAAATGTATTATCTCCTTCTTGTTCTATGAATAATATTATAAATATGTAATGTATATTTTCATTTTTATTAATGCCTTTGTGGGTTGTTTAGCATCAAAAATTCCTAATCATCCTATCTCAAGTTATAACACAGGTAATTTCTCTTGCCACATCAGACTATCTACTTGCAAAATAATAATGAAGTTGTGATGAGTGAAACCAAAATGTTCTAACAACCATTTAAGGAGTTTTGAGCCTTCATCAAGTTTCTTATCAAACCATCTTTCAGTACTACTTAAAGAAATTATGAATGAATCATTCTTCTTTTACTTTGTTTATATTCTTCAAAAACAAAAATAGTATCATTTGAAAATGTTTTATATGAATTTGTTCTTTACTGGAGAATTCTATCGGTATAGATGGACTTGAAGAAAGTGTTTGAAATGACAGTCACCCTCTTAAGCAATAGTAGAACATCAAAGAACAAAAAAAATTCCCTCTATTTGTTAATCTTCAGTCATTAATGTAGTAATCATTAGAGAAGTGTATGGAACAATTTTTTTTTGCATATTAACTAAATTCACACGTATTTTGCATTTTTCCTGAATTTTCGTAGAAAAAATTTTTTTTTGCAACTTGTGAGTTTCCAATCCCTATAAATAACTGAGTAATGACTTTTGGGAATGGGGGTTTACAAATATTTTTAATTAATAAATAACCGAGGTTACTCTCCATATAGACCTTGTTCATTAGCAAATAATGAGAATAGAATGTTTGTGTTAATTTGGTTCTACATAGAAGAGAATCCCTATGAATTTTGATATTTGATAATAATAAATAAATTTATTGTCAAAAAACAGTACAGACTGCGTATGACCACGTGGAGGACAATAAACTAATTTACTCTCCGGAAGCAAGCAAAGGACCATCCCATCAATTCCGATCAAGGGCCCTAAGGCATAGGCGGATTCAAAAATTTCAGCAAAAGTTCCTAGATATGCTAAAAAGTTAGCTGCGAGTTATAATACATATATAATGTCAATATGTTTGTAATTTAACATGTACAAGTTATTATCGAACTATAGATTATTCTGAGTATAGTGTTTAAAAATCATAAGAGTTGAAAAAACACTAAATTCACGATTTATTGTTACAATAAACACGCCCCTAGACAAAGCCTAGAGAACGTGTATAAGAAATCCGCCTCTACCCGAAAGAAAAACGGAGAAAAACCCGGGCCAGGATTGGGCTACAGAATTTATGTACACAACCGTGCCAAAGTTGAGTACACATAAAACTAAATTAATATGAGCCATACGGCAACACAATCATGCAAGAAAATAGTTTTTGAAATTGTTATAAGTTATTTAAAAAGT